>PVKS010007899.1:0-70788 GCA_004027875.1 Aplodontia rufa | reverse complement strand
ATAATTTCATTTGTTGGTATTATTCCCTTAAAAAAGAGAACTCTTTAGAAAACCACAAAACTCAACAGCATTATCATCCTTAAGATATTAATATAATAATAATTCCTTAACATCAAGCAATATTCATTTAATGAAATTTCTCATAAGGAAAAGTTGTAAAAATATTTGGCTGATTTTTTAATGCATTTTTGGTATGGGAGAGTTTAATAATCTTACATCATAGACACTTCCTCCCAGGAGGTTGTTGCTGACCTCTTGCTATATAGATTTATTTCAGATTTTCTAAGGATACTAAAAATTAGAATAATGTTATATATGTATGGAAAATATCTTAAAATTAAATTAAAAAATAATATTAATTTAATGAATATTTTAAAAGTTAAATCTTTAGTTAAAAAAACCCTTCTTTTGTATGTATACTTTGTTTTCTCTGTTAGCCTTTGTTAGGCAGCTGGATACATTGGTGACAAGGAAACAAACATAACTGATTCTTGAACTTAACTCCTTTGACCTTAGTCAGCATCGTATTCTTTCTCCTCAATCCTGATTTTCACTCTTTCTCAATAAAATTCCATTAGCTTTGGGATTAGTCTGAGATTCAAATTCAGCAGGATTTGGTAATGGATTAAAACAGTGGCTTGAGAGATAAAGGATGGATGCCTTCAATATGTGCAGACAAGGGTAACAGGTTTTCCTTCACATGGAAGCTAGAGAGGGGGTAAAAATGTATAAAAGGGAATCCCCCCAAAATAAGGGGATTGAGAGAGAGGTGGGGAGGGCATTGGGAAGTGCTGGGGAATGAAATCTACCAAATTATGCTATGCTCATGTGTAAATATACAAGGAATCCCATTTCTATATATAATTAAAATGCACTAATTAAAATAATAATAATTAGGGGCTGGAGGGGTGGCTCAGTGGTTATGGCACTTGCCTGGCATGTGCTAGTACGTGGGTTCAAACCCCAGCACCATGTACACAACAAAGTTTCCTAGCAACAAAAGCCACATGAAAAACTAAATAAAAACTGATTCTTTCTTTCTCTTTCTCTCTCTCTCTCACTGTCCCTCTCTCTCTCTCTCTCTCTCTCTTTTTAAATAATAATGATAGAAGGGACTGGTTGTGGTAACACATGCCTGTAATCCCAGTGACTTGGGAGGTTGAGTCAGGAAGATTACAAGTTTGAGGCTAGCCTCAACAACTCAGCAAGACACTGTGTCAAAGCAAAATACAAAAAAGGGACTGGGAATGTAGCTCAGAGGTAAATCACCTCTGCACTCAATCCCCAGTATCATCCTTATCACCACCACCACCACCATCATCATCATAATGATCGAGGAAGGGAGGTCAGTAGAGTAAATGTATCAGGGGGAGGGAGAAGAAGAGGGAAAGCAAAGGTGCTGAGGAATGAGATTGGCCAAATTATGTTTATGTACAAATATGACATAATGAATCCCACTTTTGGATATAATTATAGTGTACCAATTAAAAAAATATGTGCAGCCCATTTCCTGAAAGGTAGGATGAAAACAAGGAGAGAAGGTTCAAGCTATCCCATAAGTTAACCTAATTTTATACCTTTTGAGTCTGTGTGGACTAAATACCTAGGTAAAACCATAACTGAAATGAAACAGCAAAAAAGACCTTATTGAAGTCACAAGGACAGGGTGCATGTGTTGTGTGCATAGGTGTGTATGTGTGTTTGTGTTGCATGTGTTGCATATGTGTGTGCACCTCTGTTTTGAATGTGTGTGTGTCTCTGCCTCTGTGTGTGTGTGTATTTTTGTGTGAACATATGTGACTTGAATGTATGTATACTTAATACAAAGTCTCCATTGGCTTTTCCCAGTGCTGTACTCATTGCTTTACAAAATAAAACCACAAGAACTAACAAATGCAGAATTCTGGTTTTTACTGAGAAATGCAAAGCCACTGGTGCCTGCTTTCTTTTGTTTAAAAAAAAAAAGAGTTGGAAAGGTCATCCAAGATAGGAATAAATGGAGGCAGAGGCAAATCAATGTTTAACTTGGAAATATTTTTCAGTTAATCATCTCTGACTGCTCACACTGAGGGCACTCAGAGTGTTGGCAGACTTGAACTGGAAGCCACTAAGTTTCTATTAAAAAAGCCAAATGTCAGATTTGTACAATCAGAAATCCTGATCCACTGTAGGTTTAACCTAAAATGAGTAGGAAACCATCTGCCAATAGCTATCTAGGGATATTTTGATGTGCAGACTTTTGCTTCCAAGTATGAGGTTTTGTGATACTGTAGGACTTTTCATGTTTTAGGGTTATCATAAAACCTGGGGACTTATACCTGGTAGGAAATTTGTCAAAAAGTGTGGTAAATCGTCTTGTAACCTGTGCTGTGGATTTCTTTTCCTGTTTTAACTTTGGTATACACAATTATATCAAATTTTACATTACATAATATCTTAGCTTGTGACTCTTTGGATTACAATTTTGGTTGTTTTATCATAAGGAAATCAGTTTTTCGGGAACTTATGGAAAACTTCTGGGGCCAGTATTTGCTCTAATGGGCAAATAGACATTTTTGGTCTCATCTCCATTATTGCATGCTTGGAGATGGGCAGCAATCAGCATTTGCTATGGTTTTACCCGGCTTTGTTCTATCTTCTCTATGGGTGCAATAATGATCTGTCACACAGAAGGAGTAACTCTTTTGGCCTTTGAATATAATGTACCATTATGTTCATGTAAAGCCAACTTTGTAAAGAGAGTCTTAGTCAAAGCGTCACCCTTGACTTATAGCCATTGTGCTGTGCCCTGTTGAGCATATGGTGTGCTTGTCTGCAGCCCAGAACTCTGAGAGTTTCCTACACCACGGGCATTGCTTTACAAGCAGGCAGTAATGCAACTCGTGCCAAAACTACGAATATTCTAGGAACCCAGAAGATGTGTTTCTCTTATGAGACCTGGTCTCTGTAACATTCTGATTCTACATATGTGGGGCAGTTTGTGATGATTTAGTAGTGGTAAGGTTTAGCAAAGCTGCATTTGAATTACTAGGAAAGTTTTAATTTTGGCTTTGCATTTGGGGAACTTTAAGAGGCCTGATTTTGAGTGCTTTTGAGGAATTCATACGGACCAGATGGATTTTATAGGAAATATGCTAAATACCAGATTATGTGGATCTCCTTTCTCATTTCAAAGGCTACATTCTATATCTTTTGTGTTCTTTTATGGTGAATAAACAAAAACCCTGAAGGAAGAGCAAAAAAAATTATTTTATCAGTTTAGACTTGGGTCTTCAATTTTGCAATTAAAGATGTCCTCTCTGGACATCACCCTGGTCTATCAGTGTTGGAAGAGCTATGGGGCCATGATAAAAAAAAAAAACACAAAATAAAACAGTGAAATCAAAAGATATTAATCTGCCTGGCCATGGGTTTATCTGCCAAAATAACATGGAATTTCCTCCTGTGCAGGAATTATCTATTCAGATTCTCCCAAACAAAGGACAAATGGTAAGGGCTTTGCATTATGTACCAGCACTGTGAAACAGCAAGCTACCCTAAATCCTGTAGCCCAATACAGTAAGATTTATCATCCTTAGGTCAGATGGACAGATCTTCTGATTTAGCCAAGCTCACTGTGCATCCCTGGCTAGCTGTTAGCCAGATAGGGAGCTCTACTTATCTAGGCTGGCATGCTTGATGGCTGGCTGTTTACAGGGTGGTCCATGATTGTCTTGAAAGGGACAGCTGGGATCTCTTTTGTGTGGTTTCCCATCCTCCAGCAGGTTCCTCTGGACTTGTTCAGATGGTGGTGACAAAGATCTGGGTGAGAGAAGCATGCAAAACATCTTGAGGCCCACATTTGGAACTGACTCATTGACATTTCCACTGGGGATTATAAGCAACTCATAAGACCAACTTGGACTCAAAACGGAGGGAAATAGATTCTTCCTCTTGACAGCAGGACTGCAGAATCACACTGAAGAGTGTGGACACAGACAGATTACTTGGCACCATCCATGTAAGCAATCTATTGTATTTTAATTGGGAAATAATCTTCAATAAGGGTGGGGATTTCTGCTCCAGGTGAAAGGTCCATGATTTATGGCCAATTGCTAAAGCCATATTTCTCAACATGTGACCTACAGGTAACTCCTGTCTCACATTTACCTATAGGACTTGAGGTGTTCTAGATCTACTGAAATAGAATCTTTGTGGCTGTGTCAAAGAAATCTGCATGTTAACCCCCTTCCCCACCTCCCACCTTGTAACTCTTAATATTCAGGTTTGAGAATCTCAGCATTAGATTTCCCTGCTCAATACAGTCATTGCAACTTGTAGGTTCAGGTAAGAAAGTATTTGTTCATACATGGAAAACTGAAATTAATTATGAAAAATATAGGTGGGTTATTGTTTTGTTTAAAACAAATTTTCACCTCTCCTAAGTTATGATAAATATAATATCTCAGAACTACATCAGATCAACAATCAACTTATCCTGGTAGAATTAGCTTGGTTGATTGCTTTTGCCCTTTTGATTTTGTACCTTTAAGGGGGCCAATAAACACTGATACTTCTGAAAGTTGGGCCACATTCTTTTCTTCAACAATAACATCAGGGCTGGAGCAGTGGCTCAGTGGTTACGGCCGTTGCCTGGCATGCACGAGTATGTGAGTTCAAACCCCCGTACCATGTACGTAATGAAGTCTCAGAGCAACAAAAGCCATGTGAAAAACTAAATAAAAATTCATACTCTCTCTCACTGTCCCTCTCTTTAAAAAAAAAAAAAAACAGGGCTCTGTCCCCTCCTCCCACTCTGGGGGAAGTCTGCTCTTTTCCCTGTGCTTTACTTTCTATAATAAAACTTGTCTACTATGCTTAAAAAAAAAAATAAAAAAAAAAAAAAACAAAAACCAATGTCAAAGTCAACATTCCTAGTTTCCTTGATAGTATATGAAATCTATCACTGTCACATTCTCCAGAATTCTTTGATGTAGCAAAAATGAAAAGTTAATTTTTGTACTTCACAAGAAAAGAACACAGATATATGAAGGTTATAGTTTTTGTCTAGTGCTTCCTAGGCAAGTAGAGAAGTAAAAAGGATACCTTTATACTTTTAAAATCCTTATCTTAATCATTAGCTCAAAAACCTTAAATTGAGCTCACCCAGATGTTCCACAGGTAAGACAGAGACAGTTCTCCCATTCCCTGTGTGTGTGTGTATGTGAGAGAGAGAGAGACACACACACACACACACACACACACACACACACACACATAGAGACAGACAGGCAGGATGGGGGAGGAGAGAGAGGAAGAGAGGTTCTATCTTTTCACTAGAAGCTTCTTCTGAGCATTAGCTAAAAGCTTTAAATATTCCAAAAGATTCCTCTGGGATCAAAAATATTTTAATGAGAACTAGAAGCAAAAGCAATGTGATAAAAGGCTAGCACTCAAATAAACGAGTCTCTTCCATGCCAGTCTCCACTTAGCTACCAGCTAAGCCTGCACAGAAGTTTCGATTGTCTTCTGAAAGCACTGTTGGTTCATTCCTCCATTGCTTGAAAACGCTTAATAGTGCCAATCAACTCACGGGATTTTCAAGTTTCATGTACACAGCAGGGGCTAGTAAAGGAACAGTAATAGGGGTTGGTGAGGACTGTGGTAAACTAAAAATTGCATGTCCTAATGAGAGGCACTCAAATTCAGATTTTTAAAAGAAAAATTGTACCTAGTCAACAGAATCCATTTATGGCTAAATTCAGCTCTTAGACTACCTGTGTCTCTTGGGGCTGGCTCTAGTCCAAACCTAATATTCAGACATTTAAGATTCGCTATAACCTAACATAGTGCTGCAAGCAGACTAGGACCCTCACATTAATTTTTAATGCAGCCAGATATGAAGAAGATCATTAGGCTTTCAAAGTCTTGGGATTGAATTCTGATTCTACCACTCACTCTGAAAGTGTTACAGCTCAAATGAGTCATGTGTGCATCTCTAATTGTGTTTGCTTTTCATCTGTACAATGGGGGAGTGAATCCTGTCATGCTTAGATCTTGTATTTCTTAGGGGGAAAATGATGTCATTGAGAGCCATACTCCAATACAGCAGCCACTAGTCCCATGGAGTGAGGGCTACTGAGGAATTATGTTGTTTAATTGTATTTAATGTTAATTAAAACCCTGCTTCATTCAGCTCTTTGAAATCTTAAGAATGTTTGTCTTTTTAAGCCACAAACTTTTTTCTCATTCTACATTTTTTTGTATTGGTGCTTTATAGTTGTACATAATGATGAAATTTGTTGGTACACATTTGCACATGCACAGACTATAGCAATATAATTGACAAATATCATTCCCAGCACTTCCCACCTCTTTCTGCTTCTCACATCCCACCCCATCCCATTCCTCTACTGCTCTCCCTTTGATTTTCATGAGATTCCCACATCTTTCTTTTCCATTTTCCTCTCTAGTTTCCACATATAAGAGAAAATATATGACCCTTGACCTTCTGAGTTTGGCTTATTTTACTTTTTATTTTGTTTTATATAATGTTCCATCCATTTTCCTGCAAATGACATAATTTCATTTTTCTTTATGGCTGAATAAAACTCCATTGTGCATATATACCACACTTTCTTTATCCATTCATCTACTGATGGACACCTAGGCTAGTTCCATAGTTTGACTATTATGAATTGTGCTGCTATAAACATGGGTAAGTAGGTATCATTATAGTATGATGACTTTAGTTCTTTATAATAAAGAACTAAAAGTGGTATGGCTGAGTCCTGTGGTGGTGCCATGGCTAGACTTTGGAGAACCGCCATCCTGACTTCCACAGCAGTTGTATTAATTTACAGTCTCTCCTTTTTGTTCATATCCTCTTCAGCCTTTATTATTATTTGTATTTTTGATGACTGCCATTGACTGGTATGAGATGAAATCTCATTGTAGTTTTGATTTGCATTTCCCTAATTGCTAATGATGTTGAGCATTTTTTCATAGATTTGTTGGACATTTGTATTTTTTTCTTTTGAGAAAAAAGTTCATCTGCCCATTTATTAAGTGGGTTGTTTGTTTTTTTGGTGTAAAGTTTTTTGAGCTCTTTATGTATTCTGGATATTAATCCTTTGTCAGGAAAATAGCTAGCAAAGATTTTTCTCCCATTCTGTAAGCTCTTCACATTCCTAATTATTTCCCTTGCTGTGCATAAGCTTTTTAATTGGATGCCATCATATTTATTAACTCTGGCTATTATTTGCTGAGCTTTAGGGGTCCTATTGAGAAAGTCATTGTCTGGAGTGTTGGTCCTACACTTTCTTCTAGGAGTTGCATAATTTCTGGTCTAATTCTTTGATCCATTTTGACTTGATGTTTGTTCAAGTGAAAGAAAAGGGTCTATTTTCATTCTTCTACCTAACTAGTTTTTCTAGCACTATTTGTTAAAAAGACTGCCTTTTTTCCAATGTATGTTTTTGGCACCTTTGTCAAAGATCAGATGATATTAAATGTGTGGGTTTGTCTTTGTGTCTTCTTTTGTGTACCATTGACCTATGTGTCTGTATTTATGCTGGTACCATGCACTTTTTATTGTTATTGCTGTGTGCTTTAATTTGAAGTCACATATTGTGATACCTCCAGCCTTGCTTTTTTGGCTTAGAATTGCTTTGGCTATTTTGGGTCTTTTATTCTTCCAAATGAATTTTAGGACTATTTTGTTTCCTAGATTTATACAGAATGTCATTGGTATTCATTGGGGGATTGCATTGAATTTATATATTGCTTTTGGTAATAGGGCTATTTTAACAATATTAATTGTGGCTATCCATGAACATGGGAGATCTTTCCATCTTCTCAGGTCTTCTTCCATTTCTTTCTTCAATGTTCTCTTTCACATCCTTGGTAAGATTTATTCCTAGGTGATTTTTTGTTTTATTTTGTTTTTTCTTTTTTGAGACTATTGTGAATGGAGCTGTTTTCCTGATTTTCTTTCTTAGCAGATTCATTATTGGTATGTAGGAAAGCTATTGATTATTAATGTTGATTTTTATAACCTGCTACTTTGCCAAATTTCTTAAACCACAAACTTTTATGAAATTGAAATGCAGATCAAATATTTCTAATGAGAAGTTACCATCTGAATTTAGATATCTGTAAATGTAAAATAAACACGGGATTTGGAAGATTTAGTATGCATAAACAATGTAAGACATAACAAATTTTCATATATAATTATTTTTTTATATTGACCATTTTGAATGTTTTGGGTTAAATTAAGTACATTATTAAATTAATCTCACCTATTTCTATTTATATTTTTAAGCAATGTATCTACTGTACATATTAAAATTACATAAGTAACTCTTTTTACTGGAAACTACTAATCTATATGAAATATTTTAATAAATTATAATGTTATGAATAACTATTTCTATGAGTGTGTTGCAATATACTCATATCCACAGTCATCCCTCAGTATCTGGCAGATTGGTTCTAGGACTCCTTGTCATAGATACCAAAATATAAGGGAGCTAAGTCTCTTATATGAAATGGCCTAGTAGTTATATATAACTGTATACATCCTTCTATATACTTTACCTAATACTATGCAAATGCTGACTGTTATGATTTAGATATGAGGTGTTCTCCAAAAGCTCATGTATGAAACAATGCAAAAAAATTCATAGGTGAAATTATTGGGTTATGAGAACCTAACCCTCATTAATGCACTGAGAGGGTTTAATTGGGCAGTAACTATAAGCAGGTAGGATGTGGCTGGAGAAGATAGGTCATAGGACATGCCATAGGGGTATATATTTTGTCCCTGGTGAGCAAAACTCTCTCTCTCTGTTTTCTTTACTTTTTTTTTTAAGAGAGAAGGATAGTGAGAAAGAGCGAAATAATTTTTATTTAGTTTTTCATGTGGCTTTCGTTGCTCCGAGACTCTGTTGTGTACGTGGTGCTGGGATTTGAACTTGAGTACTCGTGCATGCCGGACAAGCTCTGTAACCCCCAAGCCACTGCTCCAGCCCCTCTCTCTCTTTTCTGATTGCCAAATTGTGAGCTGCTTTCCTCCACCACACCTTTCTTCCATGATGTTCTGCCTCACCTTGAGCCCCAAGGATTGGAGTTGGCTGCGTATGGAATGAAACCTCTGAAATTGTGAGCACAAAATAAGCTTCTCATCTAAAATAGTTCTTGTCAGGTCTTTTGATCACAACAGAAAAAACACTATGTAAATGATTGTCATATGGTGTTGCTCTGGTAACAATGACAAGGAAAAACCGTCTGTTCATGTTCAGTACAGGTGCAATTTTAAAAAATTTATATTTTTGACCTGCAGTTGGTTGAATCCACAGACACAGAACCCATAGTTACGCAGAGTTGGATGCACTTTATTCTTCATCATATTTCCTTGACCTAGCCCAATGCCTGGCACAAAGTAGGGGATTGGTAAATATTCTTTAAATAATTTTTTGTTGAATGAATGTGTGTTAAAACTGTCTTTGTTGCACTGCCCATGAAATAAGGTTGCTGTAAAATGATATCTAAGTTGCTTCCCCCTCTAAAATACAATAAGACATGTCATGAGAGGACACTGTATGTACAACTTGATGTGATATTTATTCCTAGAGTAGATTTGTAGTCTTTTTCACTACCCAGGGATTCTGGGATTTAATACTGTATCCTTACATAATACATACCAATAGAAGCAAGACAAACACATCTCTTTAGATGACAAAATTAAGCTTGTGTTTCCAGACTTCTGATTAGCAATAATGGGAGCAGGACTGGCTGTATCAACGTCTACACGTTGGACCATATCATATTGTTTTCATTATTTTTTTATTTTGAATACAGGTCTGCTTTTATTAGCATAATCCTCACTTCAGTAGACGTTCTTGCCTGTGTATCAGAGAGTCATTTATGTATGTGGACACTCTGCACCTTGGAGTGAGAATTTGCCTCTTGGGAAGTAACTTTTTTTTGGGGGGGGATGAATTGTCATCTCACATTTTCCATCTCTCCTCAAGGAAATAAAAGCGAGCATTATAAGCCCCAGAAGGGATAAGAGATAGATTCCCCTAGCATTGCAGTAGGTTCAAGTTTCTTTGATTTCGTGTGAAATGAGCACAATATCCTCTTGATGATTAGCAGATCAGGTTTCTGAGACCCTTGTAGCTCTTCTAACCAGGAAAAGTTCATGTGTGTACAGATTAACATAATGCATATGTGTTTTTGTTTCCATGGGAAATTTTGTAGTGTGGGCTTTTTTTTTTTTGCCATATATAAAACTTCACATTTTGAAAATTTTACTTTCATTTCGTGGAATGAAAGGTAGGAAACCTTACCATAGAGCACAATTTCTTTGGCTATGAATGGCAGTTTCTCATTTTCCTCTGTTTCTTGCTGATGGAAATTGTAAGGATTCCAATGTTTCCCCCTGGGAGATTATCTTCTGTTGGCTGCCATCCTAAATTTTGAGATGTTTATTCTAGAAGCAATTTAAACAAAAGGGGGGAAATGCCCTGGACTAGAGGCTGCATGTAATCATAATGAAAAATGCTTGATATTGAATCAAAGGAGTGGAAGATTGTGTCGTGATTTCAGATTTCGACTCTCACCTCTGGGGTCAAGACTCTTTCAGAGAAATGAGGATAAAAGAGAAGTGTGTTATGGTAAATGGGGCCCAGTTACAGTGTATGTTTTTTTTACTTTTCCCTGTTTTTATGTTACATTCATCCTGAGAATGAAGAAGGCTGCAGTTTGAAGTTTTCTTGCCCGTTAGTGGTTGTCAGTAAGCCAACTTTCTGCAATGTAACTTTTTTTTGGATACTGGGAATTGAACCCAGGGGTGCTTAACCACTTAGCCACATCCCCAACCTTTTTTATTTTTTATTTGGGACAGGGTATAAGTTACTTAAGGCCTTGCTAAGTTGTAGAGGCTGATTTTGAACTCGTGATCCTCCTGCCTCAGCCTCCTGAGTCACTGGGATTACAGGCTTGTGCCACTGAGCCCAGCTTTAAAAAGCAATCACAGGATTATCAGAGCAAAAATTGTTTCAGATAAGAATCACCAGTTGATACTAAATCAAGAGGTGTGGATGCAATGAGAGACAAAGATTTACATAATCTCAAGGCACCCAAAAATACAGAAGGAAAAAAATCACTATGCAGTGAAGAAATAGGAGAAGACAATCAAATCATAGAAATTAACATCACCAAGAAGATGCAAGTTGCACCATGGGTTCTGAGGTAGGCTACTCTGGGAAGAACAGGCCATTATATATTGTTCCAGCCCTAAATGGGACACAGAAACCTAGTCACAAGGAAATATCAAAGTAACCCAAGTGGAGGGACATTTTACAAAATAGCTGAGAGGCTGAGGGTTTTTACCAGGTTAAAGGATACTACAGAAATATCACAATTGAATGAAACATATAATCCCTAACTGAAGCCCTTCCTGGAGAAATAATATAAAGGTCATTGTTGGGGATGCATGATAAAATTTTATATGGTCTGCAGATTAGATAGAAGTATCATATCAATGTAAAATTTCACGATAACTGTGCTGTGATAAGGGACTATCCTAGATTTTAGGAAATATACATTGAGGTATGACAGAATAAGGGCTTGTTATAGTATGATTCAGAAATACTCATAAGTGAGTGCATGTGTGATTATACACATACTTATAGAAACGGAGTTAATAAGAAAATGTGGCAACATATTAAAAACTGGTGAATCTGGGGCTGGTGTTATAGCTCAGTGGTCTAGCACCGAGGTAAAGCCTTAGGTTCTATCCTCAGCACTGAAAAAACAACTACTGGATCATATCTGGTTAAAGTATATTTGGGATTTCTTTGTAGTATCCCTGTGACATTTCTCCAGATCTGAAATAATTTAAAAATAAAAATTTTGAAAAATAAAGCTATTACCACTCCCTCTTATATACACATGCATTTATTAATGGAAAGGTTTTCATGAAAGGAGAAATTAGGATGCAAAAATTCAAATATTGAGAGAACATAGGAATTTTGATGAAAACATGATCTCATAAATATTGTTTGGAAGTAGTCCTTTTTACAATGACAGATTCCAGAAATCCTGTGTCCATCAGGGTAATCCCATTAAAGAAATATCATATGGCTGAAAAGCTCTGAGAGCCCAGGGTGTAGGGTGATGAAGCCCTGGTTAGACCGTTGATTTATTGGCTGGCTTAACCTGTATGTTACTGGGAACCTGCAGAGCAGCAGTCTGGGTCAAACCTATGTGCCCTGAACCATCCTTCCAGAGGAAAGCAGTGATGAGATTAAGCCCGAGAAGGAGCACGTTCACCATCCTTCAAGTGTTGCGTTTCCAGAGTTGACAGTTGGCCATCCATCTTCTCTCAGTGGACTGAAATATCTCCTGTGACTGCGCTTTGCTGTCCCTTGTGAGTACACAGAAAGAAAGGGGATTTTTCAAGCAATCTCTCCCAATCAGATAGTAATGATGGGTGAATTGAGATTTTAAGATTGCAAGCTTTTTCTGCCTGCAGACTTGAGGCTGAGGTAATGCATCCATAACTGTGGTGCATAGCACTCCCTAGGAAGAGTGGGGCTTGCTGACCAGCCCATTAGACTGAGAGAGAATGAAGCTGTTGTTAACCAGTGTAGAGAAAAATCTCAGTGGGATCTACTTTAACAAACACCTGTAATCTGGTGGTATACCAGCACACAGTTAACTCTTTATACAAACCTTTGCAGTGCCCTGGGAAGCACCCTGTGGAGTTACATAGGAAGGAAAATTCACCCTTTATTACTTAATCACATCACTCCGTGTAAGAGGTTTTCATTATCTCATAAAATGCTTTCCAGGGGTAGGGAAAGGTGGTTTGGAAGAAATTTTATTGACTTTTCTTGTTTCCAATTTTGTGAGCTTTCAAAAATACTTGTTCCTTCTTTTTATTTGTTGCTTCTTTTTAAACCATGACTTTTGTGCAGGGTTGGTTCATGTCCAAGGTCACTGTGTTTTGTTCTAACATTTATATAGTTTTAAGAATTATTTTTTCTGTAAGTATAAATGGCATAAAGGGCTATATATAACCAAAGTGTATTTGATTACAGCAGTAATTGTTTCAGAGTGTCATAGATCAAAAACATAATATAGGATGGAGCCAGCTTAGGATCCAGCAAGCTTTCAAAGCAATTGGCTTCAAAAGAAGATTGAGGACCTAAGACTAGAGTTTCTAGTTTTCCAAGTACTGTGCAGAATTTCAACCTCATGATCTCTTATCAACTCTGAAAGAAGATAACCTTTGCCATCTTTGCTTAGTAATAATTAAAAAAAATTTCCATTTCTATGTCAATGGATAGCATTACTATTTTATATGACATGGCTTATTTTATGGGAGGGTATACAAGTTGGGGACTATGAACTTCTTTATTATGTGTCCTTTATTACCTAGGAAAGAACTAATACAAACAAACAAAAAAACGGAAAGGATTTTTTGTTTCTTTCTTTTTTCTTTTTTTTTTTTTTAACCAAGAAAATACTAGATCTGTGACATACCTGGGCCACAGCACCATGCTTTCTAGCACTGAGTTTGATTTCCACATATGAAACTTAAGGCAGGGTGATATGGACTGAAGAATTCTGATTTAATTGTCTTAAAAAAATTCCATGGCTACAATACAAAATTTCTAGGTGTGGGATTTTTAAGGCATAATTGAAGTGGAGTGGAAAGCTGTTTAGAAGCTTGGCAATTAAAGTGGATTATGGAGACCTCTTTCTGAGAGAGGGATGCTATGTCTCTTCGGGAAGCACCCTCCCACAGGGGAAGCAGGAGGTTTCATTTTGGGGTAGAGGGAACTGGGAGGCTGTCTTCTAAAGCATTTTGTCATTTGAATTCTGTGACTTTCTTGTAAAAGAAGGAAAAAATGTTTCTTGGGTCACTAGACTTTAGCTCTTGGGGTGTTTTGATGTGTGTGTGTGTGTGTGTATGTGTGTGTGTCTGTGTTAGACTGGATTTCGTGATTTCTTTTGATCCTAAATCTTGATTCAGAATATGCCTTTTGAGTGTGGCAGGAGCGAGCCTTAGCTGAGAAATGGAGAAGTGAGCAGGAGATACTCCTTTGCAGCCTCTGCATAAGATCCATTTTCCCATTTCTTTTCTCAACCCACCACTCATAGCAGGAACAGAAAATAAACTATTTTTTTTTCTTATTTTTCCTTCTTCATCGTGTTCTGGCAACTGGACAACTTTCCCTTGGGACTAAAAGCATCAAGCCTGACCTTCTATTTACCCAGTGAGGCAGATTGACTTTCATTAAAGAACTCAGCAAATCTGCTAGGTTCACTCCCCACGCCAAATCTTCACTATTCACTTAGTTGCTCTGCACATGGCTTCCCCCACCCCACTTATCCTTTTAATTAGAACAGACTGTCTCTGTTTTCAACTCTGTCCAGCCACTTACCATATTAAGGAAAAAGCAGGTATTTGTCTCATTCTACAAGGTGCTGATTGGTTGTAAAATGCCCTTGTAAAATCTGTTCTTGCTGTTAACCTCATTTGTATGAAGGAAAAGAATTTGGAATTTGCCAAAATTGCTGGACATGGGGCAAAGCAGTCATTTCTACAGTCTTGTGTCTGTTGAATTATTAGAAAATTTTGAGTCTCTAATGACCGCAGGAAGTCTTCTAGTGTGGTCCCTGGGCTCTGGGTGAATTGGGTACTTGAAGTGGTCATGCGCATTGCTAGACTTTTCCTGTCGCACGCATCTCCTGGGATGGAGATTACCAGACTTCTTTTTGTAACCTAATATGATACGTATCAACTTATACATCAAGAATTCATCCTAAAAGCTAAGCTGACATCTTTCTGTACTGACTTAAAGCCAATTTTTGGTTGTTTTCTCCTTGGAGATAGAGAACTTTGATCTAATAGCACTCCATATATTACTCAACCACCCTGAGGGGCCATGCTCAGTTTCTTTAACCATTTCTCTTCCCTTCTCTTTCCCAAATCTGCAGTCTGGTTTACTTTTCTTCTCTTCTAAGTGATATACTCATTCGATATCTATGACCTTTTAGCATATTCAGCATTTTGTGCTGGGTCTGCTCATGTTTCCTTGGCTATCTTCTTTATCCATGTGCCAACTGTTTCTTTTTAGCCAGGCTGAGGACATACATGGTTTTCCTGGGGCGGCACAGCCCTGGTGACAGTGATTTCCCCAAGTAACATGTAGAAAAAGAACAGAAATGAGGATCAGTTGTGTTTTTGTGTAGAACATAGATCAGACTTAAAAATAAGCATATATTTAGTAAATGAATTCTGTATAGATAAAATTTCAATCCTATGTCATTTTCTCTCACTTCTTATATCATCATGATAAATAAGAAAACTTTTGAGGCTGAGGTTGTAGTTCAGTGGTAGAGAGAGCACATGCTTCGCATGTATGAAGACCTGGATTCAGTTCCTAGCACTGAAAAGTAAAAACACCAAAAATACCATTTTCTTATTGGGATATTTGGAAGTCTAGTTTTTATCTCAAAAAATTAGAAGATACTATCTTGGAGATTTATACATTAATTGTACCACTATGTTGTGGTAGACAATTAGCAATTTGGTTGATCTCCCAATGGCTGATATTACCTAGCAGCTATTGTGTCCCCTAAAGTAATACTGATAAGAAGAAACCACTCCCAGAATCCCATGGGACCTTCAGTTAGAGCTAGTATGGGTGTAACTATTTTACTTCCTGTAGTTCTATCAATTGCAAATTTGTGGAAACACAGATGATTAAACTATTATGGGGACTTCTGAATAATTCATATTACTTTTCCTGGGAAGAATTGTTTGTTCCAAGTCCCCTCCCCTCAGATATGAATTAAATATTAAAAGTTCATTCTATTTCTTCTGAATATCAGAATTCTAGCTATGATAATAGGTTCTGGGAACAGGCTGAGTTTTTAGTGTTCCAGTGAACAGGATGTAATAAAACTCCATCAAGAGCCAACTCTCTTCCATGTATTTTGAACATTATGTTTCACTAGTAGTGATTTTCTATTTTTTGATTCTTGCAGGAAAGTAACTTTCCATCCTTAGCTGCATTATGCAGGACTCTGAAGTAAATCAAGAGCATCCTTTCATGTCAAATTTTAGTAAGAATCATTTATTCTCAAAATCCTGTATTTTAAATCAGTAAAATTTTAGGCTTTGTCACTTAAGTGACAAGTTGTTTTTCTCCCCCTTTCCGGAAACTTTGCCATCAATTGAATTTCTGCTTGATTTTAGTTTTCCATCACCCTTGCTGAATGCAGAGCCATCTTGCTCAGTAGAAAATGAGCTCATGAGCCAATGCGCTGGTGTTACTCAAGCTTTTCTGGTGCAGAAACTGTTCAAACACGCCTGACCATTTGACTGTCAGTCTCCTTTGCCAAGTAACTCATCTAGACTCTTGGATACTTCTGTTGTTTCTTGAGACATGACTCAGGGTTCTGTACTTTCTCATTCACATCAAATAAAGTCTTAAATCCTGAAGAACAGACAGAATTCTATTTAAATGTCTACCACTTTATACTCATTTCCTCCAGTCCAGTGGGTATAACAATCCCTGGCTACTCATGGCAGAACGCCCACAACCCCAACCTTCTCTTGTTCTCTTTACTCCTTTTCCCCTTTGGAAGGCCAGTCTTATAGAGATTGATAATATTTTAGATGACCATTGCTACAGGTTAGGTGCCTTAATGGGGAAAGATGGGAAGGCAGATTTTAAATTCCCAAATATTTGTTGGTTGCCTACTAGAGGCTAGCGAGGGAGGTCAACTTAGGCTCCATTGTATATCTCTCATCTCTCGAATGGCTGCAGTAGAGGACGAGGTGAAGCGTTGGTTTGCTGACTTTGTTGGTGGGCTAGAGGAATGAAGATGACTTCACATGGAAAACTGAAATGGAGCACATGGGACTTAGCCCGTGGCATCCCTCAGGCTATCAGAGAGAGAACAAAGGTGTGGCCTTTAATTAAGCACAGTCACACAACCAAGCTCTTGAGGAAGGCACTATTATTTTTTCACATGGAAAAGTTGAGATAGAAAAAGCATGAGTACTTTGCTAAATCAAACATAACTAGCAAAAGCGAGAGTCATGCAGTCAGTCAGATTCCGTAGACGGAGAGCTATTAACCAGAAAATGGGGCTCTTTGGGATCAGGTTTCCAGTGTCATACCCTGAGCAAGAACAATATCTCTCTTTCTGAAAAATCAGTTTCCTACAGAATTTGCATGATGCGGATGATCATGTGAGAGGGTGGGTATGAGTGTATTTAATGAGCATTTCTATTTCCTCGAGTTTCGTGTTTGGAAACTTCTGTCTTTGACCCTCTCATAGGTATTTCTGTTCTTCCAGGAAAGCTGCTAGGCTAGTGTTCGCAAAGCAGAGCCCTGGTGCTCCCCTGGGATGATGGGAAGAATTTTCCTCTTAAGTTAGTTGAGTGAAAGCCCCAGCAAAGTGGCATTTTATAGACGAGGCTCAATCAAAGCCAGTAAAGCTGAGCATAATTCCTTAAATGTATCTTTCTGTAAACAGGGAGGATGGAATAAGATTTAAAAATAACACAGTTGAGTAAGTGAAACAATTGAAGATACGCATCTGATTCAACTCGAATTCAGCAACTGCAACAATATTATCTGATGAAGGAGATTTTGTCACATGTTGAAAGCTGGCTCTAAGCCTTTAAGAGGTATCAAAATAATCAAAGTGTTTTCTTTGCTCTTAGCCGTCTTTGGGAAAGAATCACAAATGGTTGAGACGTTTATATTGATGATCAGAAACCATAGTGGGAAGTGAAAAGCGTTTCTGAGCACCAGGGAGGGGAAGGGGCAGCCTCTGTCGTTACCACTTCTCTATCGGAGCTGTTGCATTTTCTCTGAATCAGATCCCCAAAGCAGCTCTTTTGATATGAGAATTGGGAAAGGGATTCTCAAACTTGTCTGATTGTTCCAACCACCTGAGTTGCTTATTTGAGGTACAGATTCCTAGGCTTCTCCCCTGGAAGTTCTGATCCAGGAGATCCATATGGGAATCCAGGAATATGCATGTTAGCAAACCTCTCTAGATAGGAGCCTTGTAATCTAATGTGACTGTGTGGTGTACACATTTTGCAGATGAGTAGACTGAGGCTTGGCAAAGATAATTAGCATGCATGATTCTGTTCTAGTGGTGGAGCCCAGACTAGAATATCAGTCCTTTTATTTTGGCTCTAGATGCAGTGCATTTTTCATGTCTCTAAATACATGTACATTAGGCAGTTAAGGGTGACTCTGTGTGTGTGTGTGTGTGTGTGTGTGAGCAATGTGTAGACATACAAGGATAAGTACCTATCAGTGGAAGGAGTTACATATCAGATTATTACTAATACTATCATCTTGAAATATAGTCAGAGAGAAAAATTTTCCAACTCTTAGAATAAAAGTGTTTATTCTATGAAAATAGAATTACATGGTAAAAGTCTCCTGGCAGAAGTAGAAAGCACAAAAGTGAGGAATAAGATATACTTTCCAAAGAGTTATTCAAGAAAATATTATAGAATCCCTATTTTGTCCAGGGCTCGTGTAGAAGTCCTACCTGACATCCTAGAAAACCCAAATTAGACAAGGTAGCAAAGAAATGTCCCGTCACTCACTTGCTTTTTCCCTCTCCACACCGGTGGAGTCAAAAACTGTCTTGAGGAATTGTGGTGGCCAGTAAGTTCACTTGTGTTTTCTCCCCATTGGATTTGCCTCCTGTGCTCCTTGAGGTCAGGGGCTACATTTTATTCCTGCGACTATCCTCAAATGCCTAGCCTAAAGTCTACCGTGTAGTGTTAATGGTGATGATAATTATTCATTGAGTACTTACTCAGTTTTCAAAATAATCTTATGATGTAGGCATGGCCATAATCCCTAGATTCATGAATCTCTATCACATGAAGAAACAGACATGCAAATGCCATCTGGTTCTTTTTTGTGAGAGTGGAGGAATATTATGGTTTAGATATGAGGTATTCCCCGAAAGCTTATGTGTGAGACAATAAGAATGTTTAGAGGTGAGATGAGTGGGTTATTCAAGCTTTAACCTAATCAAAGCATTAATCCACCCGAGTGGATTAACTGGGTGGTAACAGTAGGCAGATAGGGTTTGGCTGGAGGAGGTAGGTCCCTGGAGGAGTCCCTTTGGGGTTTATATTTTGTCCTTGGTGAGCAGAGCTCTCTGTTTCCTGTTGCCATGTCCTGAGCTGCTCTCCTCTGCCATGTCCTTCCACTACGATGTTCTGACTCACCTCAGGCCCACAGCAATGGAGTTGGCCATCCATGAACAGAGACCTCTGAAACTGTAAGTGCCAAATGAACTTTTCCTCCTCTGTGTTGTTCTCATCAAGTCTTTTGATCACAATGACTAAAACTGAATAAAGCTGAATAAAACTTCTGCTCTGGAATGGACAAGGAAGAGGTTCAGGAAAAGGTGATACTTTTGCCAGGACTTAGAACACGGATACTGGTTAGATGAGGGAAGAACTGGGGAAGAAGGTTTCCTAGAAGAAGGAAGGAATATCCATATACTTGAGAAGGTGGAAAGGGATAAAGGGGGATGTGCTTGGGGGTCAGTGCAGGTTGGTTTCCTTGGAGCAAGGATGAGTCGGGGAGGTTGTGGGAGTTGTGTTTGGAAAGGTAATTTTGGGTGGACCCATGGATGGTCTTAAAATCTGGACTGAGGACCTTGGTTTTTGTTCTGTCCATATTAAGGAGCTCTACAGATTTTGAGCAAGGGAATAATTTGCTAGAAAAGGATAACTGCGTGAAGCATTAGGGACGGTCCAAGCCACTACAGCTTGAAGTCTCTGTGCAAGGAGACCCTGGAGAAAGCACTAGATAAAAAGGAGGAGAAGATAATGAGTTGAGTTGCATTGGATTGACTAAGTCAGGCACCATCTCTAGCAGGCAATTGGAACTAGGGGGGATGAGGCGAGTGACAGATGGGACTGGAGATGAAGACATGGATTATGGACTTTCAAACTTGGTAGCCAATGAGATTTCTGAGTAGAAAAATAAGGAAGAGGAAGAACAGAGGTCTAGGACCAAATCTTGTATATAAGTCCTATTGGGGGTCAGGAAGATAAAACAGAAGTAAATATGAAGTGGACTCTGGTATGTAAAGAGCTTTCATATTTATTAAAAATTATCCTCCTGGGGCTGGAGCGGTGGCTCAGCGGATTCGGCGCTTGCCTGGCAAGCACGAGGACCCGGGTTCAAACCCCAGCACCACGTACACAACTGAGTGTCGGAGCAACTAAGGCCATGTGAAAAACTAAATAAAGTTATTTCTCTCTTTCTCTGTCTCTCTCACTGTCCCTCTCTCTTTAAAAAAAAAAAATTATCCTCCTGTATAAGATGAACTGTTTAATGTGCTCATCTCTTTTGTATATTTCACCAGTGAGTTTTTTCAACATCCTTCAAAATATTTCCATAAAGAAATCTGAAAATCTTGCCAGAAACTCAAACTTAATATTTCCCAAACTGAAACTGGGTTTTCAATGTCCAAACTTGTCCTACGTTCTATGTCTTCTTTTTTAAAATGTTTTTTTTTTTAAAGAGAGAGGGACAGTGAGAGAGAGAAAGAAACATGTTTTATTTAGTTTTTCATGCAGCTTTCGTTGCTCCGAGACTTTGTTGTGTACGCGATGTTGGGGTTTGAACTCATATCCTCATGCATGCCAGGCAAGCTCCGTAAGCACTGAGCCACCTCTGCAGCCCCTATGTTCTATGTCTTCTAATTCTAGCAACAGTATCCCATCTTCTAGGCTAAAATCATCATGTCCCGTCTGTATTTCATGTTTTGAAGACCCAGAAGGTTGATCCCTATACAGTGCTTATAACTGACCAGCATCTTCTCCCAAAGCTCTGTGCATGAATCCTGGCCCCCAAGTATTTTTGGGGGATTTTGCAATAACCTTTCAGCTGCTCTTTGTTTTACCCTCTGCTCCTTCTAATCCATCTTACACACTGCTGCTACCAGATTTGTCTTTTGGCACCTGGTCTTCTGACTCAACCAGCCCTCTTAAAAAAAAAATCTTGCTAAGCATCTATTTGCTGACAGCAGTGGTTTCATACTTGGTCCCCAAATGAAATCTTGCCCAGAAACTCTAATATGTCAACTAGATAAAAGCAGGCTGGTCTAGTCACACCAGGAGAGTATCCTGGATCATTGCCCATTCTGTCTCCACAACATCCAGAGCTCAGCAGAATAGATTTTCAAGAAAACCCAGCTTCCTGCCTCATAGTAATGGACACCAAAATTTTTTCCCTATTTTTCTTTTCCCATCTTATGTTCCATTGAAGCCAACTATTTGTCCTCCAGTTGAGTCAAGCTGTACTGTTAAACTCCATACAGAGATGCTCCATGATTTATAGTGGGCTTGCTAAGAAGTTAGTTGAAGCTATAGTAAGCCATAAACACCCTGAATGTGCAATACCACACACCTGTCCAGCAGCTAAGTGTACTGTAGGATGGCAGTGGTTTACCCTTGTCACTATGTGGCTGATTAGGAGCTGCAGCTTTCCACTGCTACCCAGCATCACAGACCATGTCTTTTTAGCCAGGGAAGCATCAAAATTCCAAATTTGAAGTGTTAGTTTCTATTGGATGCACATTGCTTTTGTACCATTTTAAGGTTGAAAAATTGTTAAACCATTCTGAGTTGAAATTCTATATACTGTACCTGCTTGTGTCCCCACTTTTTATCCTTTGCTCATTTGAATAGAATTCTGTTCTGTTTAAAATGCCTTCCCTTTGTTCGCATAAGTACAAATCCTGTCTTTTTTCCCTTTTTCTTTTAAAATTTTTATTGATGTATTATTAATTATAATAGTGTTCTCATTATACCATATTTGTATGGTATAATGTAACATAATTTGACCAATCTCACTCTCCAGTACCTTTCCTTTCCCTCCCCTCTTCCAAATCCTCTCTTTTAAGAACCATCTCCAAAACTTTCTCAGTGGAAAGTTCTCTTCTCAATTCATTCCTCCTTAATTTTGAGTATTTCCTTTTTCTCCTGAATTCCTCATTGTTCATTATCTGGGCCTTTCTAAGCGTGTGTCACTTCCGGTTTTCAATGCTAACTATTTCACATCAGTCTTTTCTCCTCTGAAGTTCTTGCAGTCAAGATAATTGATCAATTTGCCGTGGTACTCTTTCTTAGGGATTGGGACCGACCTTGAACTTGCTGCTCAGTTATTTGCTGAATGAACACCAGCTTTGGGAGCACCTTGAAGGAAGGGGTAAAGGTGCCATCATGATTGTGCATCTCCTGTCCGGCATCTAGCTAGCAGGGCCACGCTCATAATGAGTATGCGAATCCAGCAAGCATGTTGTTTTGCTTTGTTATCCATTCAGTTGCCTTTTGAAAGTCACTGATGACAGACCTGTGGAGAGCCACAGAAGAACAATTTGTTCATCCAGCATGCAGGTGAGAACAATATTCTTATCATTTTGCTGGCAGGCTAAGCAGTAAAATGCATTTCAAACAATTAGAGGCAGAATCTTAAAATGCCTTTTCTTCTTGTTTGTTTGTTATTGCCTCTTTCTTCCTAGGTCATCTTTCCAGTAAGTATTTTGTGGCATGTTTCCTTTGAGATCATTTACTGCATGTCACTGTCTTTAGGGCAGACCTTCAGAAGGGGTCTGGAAAGAATCTGGACTAATGGTTTGGAACTTTTATAGTTATGCATCTCTAGTGAGGTGTATAAATGGTTTGAGTTGAAAGAGCCCGAAGGACTATGGCAATAAGCTTCTGGTGAGGGCAGTGGGAAGTCTAAGGAATAAATTAAAGTACCAGATGCCTTTTATACGGCTCAACTACACAGGGTGAGTCAGTCCTAACTTCCCAGCCTGGGTCACAAGTTTATCTTCTCTAAGGGTTGTGAAAGCAGCCACAGTGGCAGGGGATGATGGATGGAGTTGTCCTGAGGAAGGGTGTGCATGAAAGTTCTGTTTGGGTCTTGAAATTCCCCAGGAAGGTTCAAGAATTTCTCATAGTCAAAATTCAGTAAATGCAAAGAAAAAGCAGAGAGCTGAGAGTGTTCACATAAATCATTTGACTTAATTGTACACATTTCAGTATCATATAGCAAAAGGTTGCTTATAAATGTGGAAAAGCAAGGGGAAAGATTTCTTGAGTACTATTTTAGAAATTTTTTAAATTAATTAGTTTAAAAGTTTAATGAAATGCAAGTCATAGTTCCTGCACATTTATCTTTCTCTTAATGCACAAAGGCTTAGAGATACGCCTGTTCCAACATGTTCTTCATCTCTCTTGCAGTTCAAGTTGCCCTGAGTTTTCCATTGATAAGAAAATCAGGTATTTTTTCAGTGATAACTTGCTATCTTTTGGAAGTGGAAACTGTGCATATTTCCTGCACTAGTGATATAATTGGACATTTTGGTGGTAATTTCTTTGGTTGTAATACTCACAATAGGCACATGTTAAATGTTGGTCCATTCATAGGCATTACCATCTAAGAATGCTAAAAGAGATTATGAAATAAAACAACAGATTCTTGGTTTGTGGCAGACTTCAAAGCTCTCTTAACATTTTACATGAACTGAAAATAAGGCTTATCACAAACACTGTATATGCAATATAAAGCAGGAGCTAAGGACCATGGTTTAGAGTTTTATTGCTTGGTTTAAATTCCAGCTTCTCCATAAATGTATCTCTGTGCCCTTAAACCCAGGCTTGGGTGAAAGGTAGTCAAACTCATGTATTGGAACCAGCAAAGGTGTAGCAACACATGATCTAGGGCAACCATAGATATGTAGGGGGGAAGAGGAGAGAGGATAGATGGAGGGAGAGGAGAGGGAGGAAGAATAAGGAGGGATCTAGGGAGACAATCAACAATGTAGCATATTCTTTACCCCCCTGAGAATCCAAATAATACTTATGCAATCATTTAATTCTGGAAAATTCATAATCTAAGCATTTATATCACTTGTACAGGGAAAATATAAAAGAACCAAGAGACTGGAGTGTGGGTGACGTGGGGGTAATTCTGGTTTAAGAACATATGCATATCATATTGTTACTTTATATGCATTTATGATTGTGTAATAACTCAAGTCCTTAATAAAAAATGAAAAAAGAACCCACTTAACTTCTCTGTACCTGTGTGAAAATGGAGATAAATACAGAGCTTATCTGTATTAGTCAGTTTATACTATAATAATGCTGTGGAACAAATAGTTTTCTCCTAATTTCAATGGCTCATGTCCACAGATATTTTTTCTCCCTCAAGGGTCTATAGGTGAACTATGACAACTCTGTTCTCATCTGACAGTTATGTTCAGATCTACTGCACTGGTGTGAAACTGAAAGAGCATTGGTTTTCATGGGTAGATGTCAGGAGTCTGAGAGAATTGAGCCAAAGCATTTAATAATCCCAGTCAGGGCCTTCCCTTGCATATGTGCACATTTCATTGGTAAAACAAGTCATATGACCAAGTTCAACATCAAGGCATGGGTAATTATACATTTTCTGTGGAAAGAGCAAGGGAGAGTGGGTGGTTGTTGAATAAGATTTTCTACCTCACTGTGCTAGGGATGTTGTGAGTGATAGCAGGTACAACTTACAGCAGTAAAAGAGCGATGTGCATCTCTTATTACTTCTTATAAGAAAATGGCACTATAAACTGAAAGGGACAAAAGGGAAAGAAACCTTTTGGAAGTCATTCAGATGTTACTGACATTCAGGTTCCACTTGTCCTGAGTCTCTCTGCAGACTTCTGCAACTGTTGTAGAATCTGAAAGACTTAGCCATCTGAGGACAGAAGACATAAGTTTCCTCTTCCTTATCCAGGTTGATGATTGGCCACCAACAGCTTCTTCCAAAATGTCTGGATTCTACTTTCTTGTGGATTGTGGTAGTAAGTCATGAATCTCAGGAAGTGCATTTCTCTCATTATTTCTTTCTTTTTTTCCTTCCTCCCTCCCACCCTCTCTGCATTCTTCCTTTTACTTATACTTTTTAATTTTAGTATGAGAGATTCAACCCAGGGGTGTTTAACCACTGAGCCACATTCCCAGCCCCCCCGCCCCAGTTTTATTTGAGTAGGGTCTCACTAAGTTGCTTAGGACCCTCCTAAGTTGCTGAGGTTGGCTTTGAAGTCATGATCCTCCTGCCTCAGCCTACCAAGTTGCTGTGATTACAGGCATGTGCCCACCTTGCCTCGTCTTTTATTTATTCTTATTTAAAAAAAAAAAAACAGGACTTGGGGCTAGAGTGATGTCTCAGCAGTTGAGATGCTTGCCTGGCATACGCAAGTATTCAGGATTCAACCCCAGCACAACATACACAACAAAGTGTTGGAGCAATGAAAGACACATGAAAAACTAAAATAAAAATTGATTCTCTCTGTCTCTCTCTCTCTTTTTCTCTCTCGGTTCCTCTCTCTTAAAATAAAATAATAAAAAAAAAGAACAGGACTTTTATTGGGTGAATGGTTTAGATCTCAGAAGCTACCAAAATGATTTCTTTGAGTTTGGCTTGTGTGTTGGAAGCAGACACTGAGAGTTTGAGAAGCAAGGTGTTTATAAATGATTAATACTGATGAGAGGAAGAACTTGGAAGTAGGGCTAGGAAAAACAAGTCAAACTGTGATCCAGGTCTGATGAAGCCATAACCAACAAGGTACAGATTCTTGAGCTAAAATAGACTTCCAGAGCTGTTCCAAGTCTGGTCAAGAAGACAAATCCTTAATTTTTTTTTATGTAGATCAGTCATTTAGTGTGGGCTGCCCAAGAAGGAATGCAGCTTGAGTGGGGAACTCTCTGTGCCTGAGGTGGCAGGTTGCACACTCTGTAGGGAGGCAGCATGCTCAAGAGGATCTGGGTGGTATGTCTCCATAGTGACCACAAGTACACAGCTCACTGCATATATTTCATAAAAGTTATCTGATACTTCAGGACATTGGAAAGGGCAATGATTTTTTTTTTTGATAAGACATTAAAAGCACAAGAAAGAAGAGCAAAAGTCAATAGGATTACATCAAGCTAAAAATTTTCTGTAAAACAAAAGAAATGATCAACAGAGTTGAAAGGCTCTCTACAGAATGGGAGAAAATTCATGCAAACTATTCATTTGACAAGAGGTTAATATCCAGAATAAATAAGGAATTCAACTCAAAAACAAAACACCAAATAATATGATTTAAGGTGTGCAATAGATATAGGTAGATATTTCTCAAAAGAAGGCATACAAATGGACAATCAGTACATACAAAAGTGCTAATATCACTATTCCTCAGGTAAATGCAAACCAAAATCATGATGAGATATCATTTGCCCCAGATTTCTTATCAAAAAGACAAAAAGTAAGTCCTGGTAAAGATGTGGAGAAAGAGGAAACATTGCACCGGATTGATGGAAAACAGTTCCTCAAAATATTTAAAAAGAGAACTTCCATAAGAAATTCCATAAGATATAGGATATATTTCCAAAGGAAATGAAATAAGTATGTCAAAGAGATATTTTCACTCCCATTTTTATTTATCCAATATTATTGTGAATAGTGATTCACAAAAGTCAATGTATGGAATCAACCAAGGTGTTCATTGACACGTGATTGGATAAAGAAAATATAGTATATATACAGTCATGAAAAGAATGACATGAATGTTACTGGGGAACATTATATTAAGTGAAATAAGATGGTCACAGAAAGACGAACATTGCATGATCTCATGCATAGTGGATTCTCAAAGAGTTGATCTTACGGAAGTTGAGAGTAGAATAGTGGTTATGGGGTAGGGAATGGGAGGAAGGGAGAGATGGGGACATATTGGTCAAGAGTACTAAGGTAATATTGTTAGATTAGAAAAATAAATTCTGGTGTTCTATTGGATGTAATGTGACTATAGATAATGATATATACTATATTATTAAAAATGCCAGAAGAAAGGATGTTGACTGCTTTAGCCACAAAGAAATAATAAATATTTGAGGGGACAGACATGCTTGCCCCAATTTGAACATTACACAATGTACACATGTATCAAAACATCACATGGAATCCCATAAATTTTTGAGGTAATTAAAAATAAGTTAAATGTTGGCCATAATAACAGCTAGTTATCTTTGATATCTGCTTTTGTGCCATTTCCCTATCTCAGAGTCTCCAGAGATATTATTTTCCTTCCTTGCTAAGTATAAGCCGTAAGAGTGCTTTTTTTTCTATTTCTGGAGATCACGATGGTAGTAAGACCCATCCAGCTTCCTTGACTGAGCCCTGGGGAGCAATTTGGATCTTGTGTTCAATCTTGAGTGTCCAACTTTAGCTCATCCAACCTCAAGCTGGACCCCCCGTGGGATCTTCAAGGAGACCCCATCAGAACCCCAATGTCCAATAGACTTGGATCTGTATCCAAGGCCTATTGAATATACACATATATATTAGGTTATATGTTTTATACATAATGCATGTGTGTATGTATGTATATACATAAATATGCAAATATATATGTCTGCATGTGTGTGTGTGTGTGTGTGTGTGTATAAAATACCTAAGCCATTCCAAGTAGGAGTCTAGCTATTTGGAAAACCAGACTTATACTTGTATAGAATAATGGAATGTTGAAACAGAAGAAAACTGCAAATCAGCTCGTTTTCCTTTTGCTACAGTTGAGGAAACTGATACACAGGGATTTTGTGATGTTCAAACTCACCAACTTTTTAGTGGCAGGAACTGACGTAGAAGCTGGGCCGTTAGGCCTGTGGTTTTTCATGCCATCATATGGTGTTCATTATGTCACTGAGTTTTAAAAATGCAAGTCAGACTTGCAATTGGACAACTTGGTTCCAGTTCTGGCTCACTTGCAAGCTGTTTGATCACGGGCAAGTGACTTAACTTTCATGAGTGTCAATTTACTTATTTTTAAGAGGCATGTTATAGGGTAGTTGAAATAGCTAAGTTAAAAATGGATGAAAATGACTTAACTTCTATGACGATAGTTTTCTTCACAAATTTATGCAGTATTTAGAAATCCATCATGATGCTTTCTTACAGGAGAGTGTAACTTTTCCTTACTACAATAGTGCAGTGTGTCAACGCAAAAACTGAGTAGCATACAAATTAAGCATTTAGGGGTCATGGCTATAGCATCAGCTATGGGGAAGCAAGTCACCTCTGGTGATCTGGATTGCATTTACACACCTGTCTAGGTATTGTTGAACATTGGCCCGTCTAGGATGGCCTTTACTGGGTCCATTACAACCATTCAGCTCTGTTTTATGGGTCTGTCTGTCCCTTAGCAGGCTAGACCTGTGTTGTCATGGTGATGGAAAGGTACAAGACAGCAAGTGGAAACATTCAGGCTTTTTAAGGGCCTATGCTTGGAACTTGTGTACCATCATTTTCTATTCTTTCTGTTGGCTAAACAAGTCATCACAGTCTGCTTCATTTTACTGATGGGAAATCTAGGATCCAAAGGGTCTTAGTAATTTATCCAAGGTTAGTCAGTGACTTGGAAGAGACCCTAGGCTGGCATCCAAGTGTTTCTGACCATTAGCCTCTGGTCCTCTTCCCTAGTCTCTCCTATCCAAGTTTTTCTGCTCAGAGGCTTCTTATAGGAGGAAAATGTATCTCTTTTAATAATGTAATTTGAGATAACATTGAATAGAATTCTATTGCCTTTCACACCAACATTGTTCTCCTTCCTTTAATTTGGATATATTTGGTTCTTCAAGTAAATTATTATAATGCAAATGTTCCAGGGAGAAATCATTCTATTTATTTTTGTTATCAATAAGATCTCTAGCAGGGAATGGGAACACTGTTGTGTGTGTGTGCAATGAAAGTGGTTCAGACTGTTGACAAAATGGAAGTTAAGGGCAGAAAATATTTCTAGACTGAAGTTCTCCAACTTCGAAGTACATTTGAATTTTCTGGGGATCAGTAGGTCGGAATCAGGGCCTGAGACTGCATTTCTATTATGCTTCTTGGTGATGTTGATACCACTGGTCCAGAGAATCCTCTTTGAATAACAAAAGACTAGAACATTGATATCTAATGGAAATTTTTATGATAATGGAATTTCTTCACCAACATTACCCAATGCACCAACCACTATTTAGTACTTGAAATGTGGTATGTTTAATATTAATTAAACAAATATGGCTGGTAGTGAATATATTTTGCAGGGCAGGTCTATAGAACAGGACCTATTTTATATTTAGCTTTGAATATCTTGGGTACCAAAGAATGTGGTGGTGCTTAGCACTAATTTTTGGACACATGAAAGGAATTTGTTGCTAAGGCAGGAAGCTGCAAGACAGATCAAATATATTCCACCTCATGTGTTTCTAGTAACTGTATTTAGATAGTGTGGTATAATGGATAAGGCCACGCAATCTCTAGAATGCCAGGATTTGAATATGGGCTCTACCATTTATTAACCATGTCACCTTGATTCCCTGTGTCTTAGTTTTCTTGTCTATAAAACAAGAATACAATAGTGCCTCTTTTATAGGCTGTGCATTGCATGGAATGAGTTAATGTCTGTAAGATATTAAAGTTTTTTATATCTAAGAATAGTTCCTGGAATATACTGCATTCCTTATGTGCACGTGGTCTTATCAAGGCTGTGCCTTGCCTGAGTTAAGCCCTTAAGTATCTTTGGATCTTTCCACCTCTCACAAAAGCTGAGAACTGCCCTTGGGTTCCTAGTTCTGCAGCAGAAATGATCTTTCATGTTGCTGATGCTCCTTTGGACAACTAAACCTTGTTGTGCTGTTAATTCAGAAGTGTTTAACCCAAACTCCATCCCTAAATGGAGTCAATTCACCAAAGAAAGCATCTGGTGTGAGTGAGAGGAGGGAGCTGTTGAAACAATGAGGTCAACTTTCTGAACCAAACAGGGTAATGATAGCTGGCCTCAGAGAAGATACGACTGCTAGGAAATCCTGCACCCGTGTTTACACAAAACCAAGCAGGAAATGTTTGCCAATGGAATAAATAAAGGAGCCTTCTGGTTACATAATGTTGCGTTGTGCCCCAGTTTGAGGCCATTTTGGAGTCCTTGCTTGGTCTAGGTTTGGTTTTGGAGCTCATGCTGTCTCTTGTTTTATTTGTTTGCTCCGGATACTTGAAGCACTATTCTTCTCTTGGCCCCTAAAGGCCTGAGTTTAAGCGGGACCAGAATATGACTTCATCGCCTTGGCTCAAGGTAGCCCTTTGCTCTACTTTGTTTCTGAACCTCTGACCCTGGGCTGCAGTTAAACTGGGACAGGAGGTGATGGGCTGGGGGACAAGAGGACTCAGGACTCAGAGGACTCAAGTTAGCCACATGCCTAGAGAAAGTGGAAGCTCTCTTATGACTAACACACTTCTGATTTTTGAGAACCTACTATGTGCCGAGCATTATGGCAGACACGGTTTCAGGCTCTCAATAAACTCAACAGAGGTAATTATGATCCTCAAGATACATGGTGATTTGAAGTTACATGTTTTAGGTTAGAAACTAGGTGGTTAGGGCCCCTAAATCTTTGCTTTTTCTGTTTTGTACACTAATTTTTTTGGACCACAAATCAAAGCAGGTATTTCAGCTCAGTAGTTTATATTCTCCTGTGTAACCTGGGAGTGGGTAGGGAGGGGAGGCATCTTCATACACAAGATTGTAGAAAATCCTCATGATCCAGAAAGTTTTAATTTGTACAGATGAATGAATTTATTATATCACATTTTGAGCTTCTCATAATCTTAAAAAGAAAGCACCATCTCTTTACCCTAGTGCATATTTTATGAAAGTATTTATTGAGCACCTGCTGAGTGAAAATGTCTGCATGTAAATTGTGGGGTGCTAGTACACCAAGGTGTAAAATGCTAACATGATTCTGACAGATGGGTGAGTTTTGTGAAACCCATTTCTTTCCAGCGTGGGCCTTTGTTTGCTTAAGTATAAAATGTCTTTTGGGAGCCCTCTGAAATTCTAGGGCACAGTGAACTTGGGTGAGGATTTAGGCCTACCACCCCTCGACAGGAAAATTGTACTCTTTGTCCTCGCACCTCCTGGGGTGACTCCTACATCCCATTCAGGACTCTAGAGTGGAGAAAACTTATCCACAACCCCAAATGCCCCTCAATATCCAGTGAGATTGAAAGAGAACCGAAAGGTAATGCAAAAAGTAGACATCATAGTGGTCATTTGCTACGTCTCCAGCACTAATCTAAGTGTGCTACCTGGACTGTACTTACTCCTTGAAATAATTCTTCCAGTGGTTTAGAATAGTGAGTGGGACATGTGAGTGAGTGAGGAAGTTGAGGGAGTGGACATGAAAGGGGTCTGCAATGGATGGAATAGGGGACTTTAGGTCTGGTGACTGCCTAAGTGACTTGAAGTTATGGTTGGTAGCCTCTAAATGTCTCATTAGGAGGCCTCAGAGATTAGAAAATGGTATATGGAACTTGTTTTAAAGCTTCGTTTCCTTGGTGCGCTTCAATTTTGCTAGTTTTTGTTGATTGGGGATGTCTGTTGGGGGACATTTATTGTAGAGCCCAAGCCCTGCTCATAAAGCTGTTCCTTAGTGCTATCACTTGGCACCCAGCAGACTCTTTCTGCACCAGGATCCAGAGGATCTGAAATTGCATCATCTGAGATTAATTTATTAGTGTTCTACTTTTTTCCAACAAGCTTGCTTATTATCTAAGTTTCTCTGTTTTTGAGTATTATATATAGTAAGATGTATACATCTTAGGCATACAGTGAGTGTTGTGACAAAATATTCTCCCATAGGTGCACCCCAACAATCAGGGTTTAGCATATTTTCATCTCCTTACAAAATCTCATTCCGTACCTTCTTAGTCAATCCCTGTCCCTTCATTCACCCTGCTTTGGTCAGCTATTTCACTACTGTGACCCAAGGACCTGACAAGAACAATTTTAGGAACAAAAGGTTTATTTTAGGGCTCATGGTTTCAGAGGACTTAGTGCATGGAAGGCCTGCTCCATTCCTTGGGGCTCAAGGTGAGGCTGGCTATACATCATGGCTTCAGGGAACTCAAGGTGTTACATCAGGAAGCAGAGCAGAGAAAGCAGCTTCACTCCAGATACGGAATATATACCCCAAAGGCACGCCCCCAATGACTAGCCTCCTCTAGCCACACCCTACCAGCCAGTTAATCCCTGTAAGGGGTTTAACTCACTGATTGGGTTAAGGGTTTTTCTAACCCAATCATTTCACTTTAGCCTTCCAGAATTGTCACACATAAGCTTTTGAGGGACACCTCACATTCAAACCATAATATATCCCATGTAATCACTGTTCTGATTTTTACAATTGAAGATCTGTTTTACCTCTTCTAGAGCTTTATGTAAATGGACTTAAACAATATGTCCTCTTTTTAGTCTGGCTTGTTTCACTTATTATAATGTTCTTGAAGTTCATCTATGTTACCGTGTGTGCTAGGAATTTCTTCCTTTTCACTGATGAATAGTATTCCGTTTACAAATATACCATAACTTTAAAAATTCATTTTAGCTGATGCACATTTGGGTTGATTCAAATATGTGGCTGCTTTATGTAAAGTTGGTAGGAAAGTTCATGTACAGGTCTATTTTTGGTACATGCAGTTATTTCTCTTTATAGATACTCAGTAGTGGAGTTGCTGGGTGAGAGGACAGGTGTATGTTTCATGTTATAAGAAACCACCAAGCAGTTTTCCAAAACAGTTGGGCCATTTCACATTCTTATCCAAGATTTTCTCCCAACTGATCAGCAGCACTCGGAAAGTCTGTGTTCTACTTTCTCTCACCACCATCTCCTTCTTTCTCTAAGAAGCCAGTCAACTATAGGCAATTTAAACATGTAACAAGACTCTAATAAAAATTCCCAATAAAATTCTAATAAAAATGTCATATTCTTTAGACTTTTCATTTACTCATTCATTCTGTCAAAAAGAAATGGAAGGATAAAAGACTTTAAACCCAATGAGGAAAGCAACAGCTCATGTTTTACTTATTAGGAACCATGGAACGATGGTCACTTGTACTATTCCCATTGACACTATACTGGAGGTCACACCAGCACAGCAGGTAAGAAAAAGAAAACTAGGCATAAAGATTGACAGGAATAATACAACTGTTTACTCACAGATGGTATTTTTGTCTATGCATACAACTCTGAGGAATCCACAAAAAGCTGCTAGAATTAATATGTTAGTTCAGCAAGTTTTCAGTACTTAAAACTGACACACAATTGCATTTGTATATGTGGTAGCAAACTTTTAAAAATAGAATAGCAAATACCATTTGCATCAAATAGTATGGTCCATATAATCTTATTTTTAGTAAAAATGTATGAGAATTTTACACTAAAAATGTAAAATAATTCAGGAAGAGAAGACCTAATAAATGGAAGAATATTCCATGTTTGTGCATTTGAAAATTCAGTATCTTTAAGGTGTCAGTACTCTTCAAACTGATCTCTAGGAGGTTGGCAAATATTTTCTGTTAAGGAGTAGATAGTAAATGTTTTAGGTTTTAGTGGTTTATTAGGGTTTTATGTTTTATTTTGTTTATGTAACATTTATTGCTTTTATTCTCTGCTTTTGTAATGCAAAAGCATAGACAATACATAAATGAACAAGGGTAGCTGTATTCCAATAAAACCTTTATATAGCAACAGGTGTTGGGCTGGATTTGTTACTCTTCTGTCACCCATGAGCTGAAAAATGAGAGTGTAAACCAGATGGTCTCTATGGTCTCTAGTGTTCCTTCAAACTTTGTCTTTCTATGATTGTGTCAGACGACAAGGGCATATAGTAAGTTATACAACTGCTTGTTTGGCTATTTTTCTTGTCAAATTCCTCATACAGAAAATAAAGTCTACTTGGTAGAGTTGGTAGGACAATTAAATAAAATAATGTGAAGCTCCGAGATAATGCCAGGTTCACTCAAAGGTATTCATACCTTTTCTTCTCCCCATTATAACATTCTCTTGTTTGTTTTTAGAATTGAGCTTTCCGGGTTGGAGATTCAGATGTTTTCTTCGGTCAGTCTTCAAAGGCTTCAGATGGCAAGCTCATGTGTGTCTGGAGAACTTGGCCACATGGTGTGGAGACCCACCTTGCTGCCAAGCCACCATTTTGTAAATGAGATGCTGGGATCTGATGTAGACTTTCAGGTGTTTACCTCCAGAGGGGCCATAGGGAAGAAAGTTCTGGAAGCCCTGGGGAAGCAGTTCAGAAACACCAGGCACCTAGCTCCCATTACTTTAAGAAGGTATGTTTCTTCTTGTACATATTTCACTCCAGACTTCCTAGCGTAATCCCAAATAATGTCATCTCTGGGAAAAGTTGATATGTGGTGAGAACTTAAGTCCTTCCATCTGTTGGGAGTAACAGCTGGTAGACATACAGGAGTTTTCTTCCACCTTGTGCAGTGGGACCTTGCTTTACTCCCTTGTCTTTCACTTTCTGATATTGAGCTAGTCAAAGATGAGGGTTGGTATGCTGCTTCCTTCAGCCCTGCCCTGTGTGGCATTTTTCTTGCAACTTTCCCATGCTTGTTCCAACAGGAAAAAAAAGCAAAGAGATTGACATACAGCTACCCTGAGGCTACATTGTCACTAAAATAGATTTCTCCAAATAAAAATAAGGGCCATTTTTGCTTGCAAGGCTTTGCCATGAAACAGAGTTAATAAAAACTGCATGGGAAACTCACATCGAAACTATAAAAAAATTAAAAAATAGAATTCTTAGCTAAAGTCAGCAGTGATTGTTGGCTCAGGGTAGAAATTAGGGAGTAAAATATTCTGAAACACTCATTGAACACAAAGAGGGAAGATTTATTACCCTTTATCCATTTGATTAACCCTTTAGAAGTAAAGTTAGAATCCTATTTGCTTACAGAGTGATTAAGTCCTGTTTTTTGAGAACAGGTTAGATCATTTTCTACTTGTGGATAAGCTGTTGAAAGGCTAATCAAATTGCAAATGAATACAAATACAAACAAAAACAAAATTGCTCTAAAACAAGACTTGGTGAAATTGTTGATGAAAAATTTCCCAGCATGTGTGTGTGTGTGTGTGTGTGTGTGTGTGGTCTCTAAGGTTAAAGATCCTGTGTTATTTGAGATTGAACGACAGGGACACTTCATGGCTCTCTAATCCCCAGACTCCAGTGTCATCATCTGCAATACCTCTTGGAATCCTGGGGAGATGATGTGTTACAACAGCTCCCCACTGAGTTGAAGTCTTCCCTTCAAATACGATGTACCCAGATTCTTTCCAGCCCCAGTGTGATGGGTTGGTAAGTCATCAGGAAATGGTGATTGATTATCTGCGAAATTTATCATCTTTTTGCATTCAGAAGTTTCCCAAGTCATTATGCTAGTGGGGACCTGAGACCTCAACTAATTCCCACTTAGGGCTATAAGGGTTAAAACTCACAGTATCTACAACAAGTGAACTTTTAGCTCCTGGTTGCTCTAGGGGAATTTATATGAATATTTAGAAGTAACTCAGGGTCCTTTCCTTTCCCCCTCCTTCAAGCACATAAACTCTGGTCATTTTCACAGGTTTTTGCTAATTAATACCACCACTGTGAAAATGGGGGCTGTTCTGCCAACAAACCACAACAAATGGGATTTTTATTGCTGGTGGAAAGGCCTGGGGAATAATTAGCAGATCTGTGGAGATCCCTAGACTCTGGGCATCTGTATGGTAATGGCCAACCCTGGAGATCACTCTGGGAAATGGGGTTGGACTTTCCACCTTAGGGCACGTTTATATTGTCAGTTACAGCCTTCAAACTACAGTTGGACAAATGTGGGAAAATATTTTGTGAAATGCTAGACAAATGAACCTGATGTTGACCAATCTCAACTAGGAAAACTGGCTCTGCTTTGCTAAGTGCTGTACAGCAGCCAAGAGTTGCAAATGAAATATTTTGATATCTCATTAAACTTGAGTCCTCTGAGAGAGGTGTGTGTGTATGCATATACACATAAACACAAATAAACACACGCTCCTCAAGATAGAAATGGTAGACTTAAATTAGAGGCAAATGAAAGCAAAAACGTAATTATTTCCCCACCCAAATTTACAGATCTCCCTAGATTCTCTCCAAGGATCCTTTGATTACATGAACCTTTGAACCAGATGACTGTTAGGTTCACCTCTATCCCCGAAGATCTGTCATTCTGTCTCTAGCCTGTAAATTTGGGTGGGGAAATAATTACGTTTTTGCTTTCATTTGCCTGTAAATCAAATTTACCATTTCTATTTAATTGAGATCACCAAAGCACAGAAGCATCAGCTATACCCAAGATCTCAACAGAATAGAAATCTCAGAGATGTTTTCAGATCACCTTACAGTGTTATAGATAATGCAAGAGATCGTTTATGCTCATAGGTTTGTTGAAATTATGATAGTTAACTAAACATACCGATAGATTTTATTTAATGTTTATTAATGAAAATACATGTTACTATATGACACATTTGAAATTATGTCAAGAACTATATATTATATAGTATTGGGGATTACATGTATCTTTTTAAATCTGTTTTAAAATATTCTGAAGAAAGGTCACAGATAAGACCACTGAGGAGGTCATTAGCTTCATCAGATAGCCAAAGAAGTCCACAGTCCCCGCTTGCCCAATCTCTTCTGTTTACATCTTAGGAAGTCACACTTGATCTGAGACAGGTGAAGAAGTCAGAACCCAGTTTCCAGGTGGATTTCTACCATGTAGACATCTGCAGGAGAGCAGAGTATTCTTGACAGAAACAACCCTGAGTACTTCTTTAATGTTTTTAAAGTATAGATATCAAAGATGATAAAAAAAGTCTGGAGGAAAATCTTAGCCAGATAATGCACTTTCAAATTCAAATATACTTTTCTAATTTCATTTTAAAAAGTCAGCACAGAGGTACAATAAGGCAGATTATATGTGTGTGTTCATATACATATCATATATATATTATATACACATGTACATAGTGTATACTGATCAAATGAAGATAGTTAAAATTTCCTTCTTAAACATTGATTAACACATAATAATTATATAAATGTAAGGGTATAATGTGATATTTCAATTCATGGACACAATTTGAACTGCCTAAATCAGGGTAATTATTTTTCCTTATTATTGCTTTGTTTTTGGAGACTTCAAACTCTTCTCTTCTAGTTACTTATAACATATATAAGGTTCTTGTGCATTATAATGCCCCCACTGCTCTGTGGAACAGTAGAACTTATTACTTCTAATTGGATTTGTATATCGATTATTTTACCTCCCACTATCCCCCTCTTCCCAGCCTCTAATAGTCATTATTATACATTTCTGATTGAATTATTTAATATCCATATATGGAAAAGAATGTGATATTTGTCTTTCTGCATCTGACTTATTTCAATTAACATAATGTCCTCAAGTTCCATCCATTTTGCAGCAAGTGACAGGATATCATTCTTTTTATGGATAAATTGTACTTCATTGCGTATATACACTACATTTTCTTTATCCATTCATCCATTGCTGGGCTTCTGGGTTGATTCCATATCTTAGATGCTGTGAGTAGTGCAACAACAAACATGGGAGTGCAAGTGTACCTTTTGTGTTTTGGTATCATTTCCTTTGGATATATACCAAGCAGTGGGACATTTGGATCATACATTTTTTTTAAACAATTTTATTTAGTTTTTCACATGACCTTAGTTGCTCCAACACTCAGTTGTGTACGTGGTGCTGGGGTTTGAACCCGGGTCCTCGTGCTTGCCAGGCAAGTGCCAAAACCGCTGAGCTACCACTCCAGCCCTGGATCATACATTTGATATAGTTTTTCTTTCATATTCTCCCCAGTGGCTGTACTTGTGTACATTCTCACCAATAGGGTATGAAAGTTCCCTTTTCTTCACATCTTTGCCAGAAATTATTATATTTTTGTCTTTTTGATAATGGCCATTCTCATTGGGTAAGATGAAATCTCTTTGAGGTTTTGACTTGCGTTTCCCTGATGGCTTAATGAATTTGGGCACTTTTTCATAAATTTATTGCCCATGTGAATTTCTTCTTTTGAGAAGCATCTATTCATGTCCTTTGTCCATTAAAAAAATTAATTATTTAGATTTTTTTTCTGCTATGGTGTTTTCAAAGTTCCTTCTGTATCCTGAATATTAATCCTTTGTCAGATAAAGTTTGCAAAAATTTTCTACCATTCTGTCAGTTGTTGCTTTGCTCTGTTGATTGCCTTTGCTACTCAGTAGCTTCTTAATATGATACACCCCATTTTTCTGTCATGGCTTTTGATTTCTGTGTTTTGGGGTCAATCCCAAAAATTGCTGCCTATACTGATATGTATGGTTTCTTCTAGTAGTTCCACAGTTTCAGGTCTTACATTTAGGTTTTTGATCCATTTGAGGGACAGGGATCAAATTTCAGTCTTATTCATGTGAATATCCCATTTTCCCAGCACCATTTATTGTCCTTTCTCCTAGTATGTTTTTGTTGAGAATCAGTGGGCTGTAAATATATGTGGTTATTTCTGGGAACTCTATTCCATTCCGTTGGTCTGTGTATCTGTTTTTATGTCAATACCAAGTTGTTTTGATTACTATAGCTTCATAGACTATTTTGAACTTAGGTAGTTGCAATAGCTTTAGTTTTGTTCCTTTTCCTCAAGATTGGTTTAGCTATTCAGGGTTCCATGTGAATTTTAGGACTGTTTTTTCTAGTTCTGTGAAGAATGCCATTGGAATTTTCATGGAAATTGCAATGACTCTAGAAATTGCTTTGGGTAAATATGGACATTTTAAAAGTATTTTTCCAATCCATAAAGATGGGACAATTTTCCATTTTTTGTGTGTGTTTTATGTTAAGTAATTTTAGTCAGAATAATATAGAAGCAATGTGTCCTTGGTGTTGCATATCGGGATGCTTGTGGATACCTTAGCACTGGTGATGTTAACATTGATTGCTTGAATAAGGTGGTGTCTGCTAGTCTTCTCTGCTATAAAGTCACACATTTTCTTGTTGCAATTAATAAATATTCTTAATAAAATTACATTATTATGTGAAAACCTGTTTCTCATCATACTTTTATCCATTTTTTAAAAGAGAAGGACAGTGAGAGAGAGAGAAAGAGAGAATCAATTTTACTTAGTTTTTCATATGGCTTTTGTTATTCCAACACTTCTTTGTGTATGTGGTGCTGGGATTCAAACACTTGTCCTCACGTTTGCCATGCAAGCACTGTGACTGCTGAGCTACCCTCTCCAGCCTTTTCTACTATTTTTAATCAACGAGTCTTGCCTGAAACAATAGGCTTTTATACAAAGTACACTTTGGAGTAGACTCAATATTTAACATGAGATTCACATTTCCATTTCTTGAGATTTAGGTTGGTTTTCATAATTACTCATTTACTGCCTCACTGAATTTCTCTCTTTCTTTGTTTACCCAAAGTTATAAATGCCATCAGAATGTGACGGTTACAAAAGTGCACACAATGTAAATGTACTTGTACTGCAGTTGTTGAAATCATTAAAGGTTCTTATTGGATTGCAAATATTTAAAAACCTAGGGAAAAGGTGAATTCTTTGATGAAGGGTGTAATTTGACCATATCCCATGAGTACAGTAGAGCATAATCATTTGTGCCTTTGAGGCCACAAACACTTAATAAGTACACACAGTACTGAAGAAAATATTCCATGTTATATAAGGTTCCTTCTGTACTTTAATGCTCATCAAAGTGAGCTGGAGCTTCTAGGAGAGGGAGGGATATGTTGGTGAACATTCTTATATTGATGTTAGGTCATCAACTTCAAATGTTTTTACAGCTCAAGTCTAGGTACATACAAGTAAACAGATAACTTAAATTCCTGCCTTAGACTTTACTTGCTGCTCTGGGATGAGCAATAAGACTATGAGATGTAGCTGAGCCTCCATGAAAGAGAGAAGAACATCACTGGTTTTTCCTGGAAAACACAAGGCCAACTAGTGGGAGATGCCATGCTAGGGCAATCCCCCCAAATGTGAGTGAGACAGCTTCCCATAGGGCAGACATTTTTCATGGCCAACTCCTTTAAAATGTATGGATGTGCAAAATAGATATGTTGATATGGGAAATATCATTTTTCTTTTCTAAGATACCAGGCAAAAAAAAATTTTGTAGACTTTACGAAGAGTCTAAAGAGGTTATCTGGTCTTGCTTTTGCTTCCTCAGAAGACAGTCCTGTTTGTAAATCTTCCCATTCTTAGAACACTCAAGTGCTGAGAAATTTAATACCTCCATCATCTCTCAGCAGTTATTATTGTCAAAATTTATTCCTCATATCCATTTAAAGAACTGCAACAATAAGAACCCCGTCTTTTAAAATCTACCCCTAACAGTGGGTGCAGAAGCTTTTTCCTTGAACTGCCCATCCTACCACTATAGTCAGAGCCTCAGATGAGCATTCAAAAATATGATTTTCAAGTGTGTTTTACACATAAGGAAACATGATTTATAGATGTCAGCTTTAACATGACTTTAAGATTGACCTAAAATCCAAAAGGTTGTAATAGCCAAGGGTGGGCCAATTTTAATACGTGAAAATGAACAGGGCCATCTGTGTGTAAGATAGTTCAATTGAGTTAGAAATGATCCGCTGGCACAAATACAGTTCCAGAGAGGACAAGACCAAAATAAGACAAGTCGGACAGAACCTTGAGAAATTTGGTTGCCAATAAACTCAAGCTATAAAGGCAGAGTGGTTTGAAGTTCAGCTACTCTCTCCCACTTCCTCAATGTTGCCTAGAAGTGACCTCCTTAACCAGAATGTTTGGGGACCCTGAGCCCAGCACATAGTGAATGGTCTGGTGAGATGGCTGTAGCTTTCTAAATTCTTGACCAAACTCCCTGGGCAGATGTTTTCTTGGTCAGTGAGATTACATTACTTTATACTCAGCATGATCTTACAATAAGCTTTAAGACCTGTTGCTTACTTTTTCTGCATGACAATCTTTCATAAACAAATGGATTTTAAAAAACAGAACAAACAGAAAACAAAGTGAAAGAAACAGAAATAAAAGTTAGGATTCTGGGAGGAAAAAAGAAAAAAACCAGTAACTAACCAATTTGACATAAAGAAACCTAAATAATTTAATGGAAAAACATCTCAAGTATTTTGGGGATAGAAAATTTAATGACATTAAATAAGAGAAATGGACAGTGTATTTTTCATCAAATTAAACTTGCAAATATTTTTTTGGTATGTACTCCCCTGTGGTCAATGTCAAAGAAATTAGGCTTGTTCTGCAGAAAAACAGAAACCAAATAGAAAATAGAGATTTATGTTTTCTTTTTCCATTTTTGCATATCTTTTTGCTCCTGCCTCAGATCAACAAAATTTTCAACCATGAGATGAAGAACAAGAAAAAGGAGTTGAGAGACAAGTTTTCTGCAGAACACAAGGAGCATATTTTCTGGATCAGGATCCCAATTCTCTCCTTTCTAATTTTTTCCTTGTCGATATCTTACCTTTCGTTGGGGTCACCCAAAGAGATCCACACAAGCTTGAGATAGTGCATCGACTCTGAGGATATGACGTGTGAGATGGCTGAGGAGAAGGTCCTCAGAAGGAAACTTGCCAGTGAGTCTGCCAAAACAAGTATCTGCAAATGAGGCATTGACATAGAAATATGTTGCATAGTTTCTATTGATCTTTGATATTTGTTTTTAAAGGTTCTGGAGCATTAACTAGGTAACTTATCTTTGTGATGCTTCAGTCCCTGCAAGAACTGAAGCTGTGAAGCCACTTGGAACCAGCACATAAACTGCTAAATGATCAGAAACTTTCCCCAGCTTTTCCGATTCAACTCACTGTATGCCTTTAAGCAACAGAGATTTAAAAGTCCTTAGATTATAGGACCATAAAAACACACATTTACATGTGGTCACATGCAAGGTTTAAGACCAGGAGTGAACCACAAAGGGAATGCTTTGTACAAATATCAAATACAAGTTCAATTAACGACACTCGGCAGCTCCAAGAGGAACATGAGGGAAATACTCAATCCAGAATCTCTTTTGAGCTTGGATGTGTGTTCTGGAGCTTCAAGGATGTACGGTTGTTTGTCCTTGTTCTTTCCCATATGTTCCTTCTGGGACCGTCCACAGCCATATAAAATGCAGCTAGTAAAACAGGTTTCCGTAGGAGGGAGTCCTGGGAGTGCCTGAATTTCCTTCTTTTTTCCTGAACAATTAAGCAACAAAAGCAGTCTGGGAAAATAGAAGATATTTCAGAGCTGGCTATGCATTCTGCACATGCCAAGGAAAGGAGGTTTTGTAGCCCTTTGACTCCTAACCCTGTATTTACTTGTTGGCTAAGTGGAATTAATTCATTTGGTTTTACAGAGTGTAAGTTTTCTTCTCTCTGTTCAGTTTCTCTTCTCAGAAAGAATGGCAAGCTTAACTTAGATGGTTGAAGGCATCTTGGAGGTCTACTGTATATTATTTTAGTTTAATAAACAAATTATTCAATTAATTCAATGTGGAGATATTTTAGTGCTTATATCAGGCCTTTGATAGGACAAGGGATACACGGGTTAACAATGATAGTCAAAGAGATGGACAAAGGAATAAGCAATTGCGGTCAGTGTGAAAGATTAAACATGGGACTTATGCAAGGGAAGGCATACATAAAACTTGGATCTTAGCCACATTTGGAGGCTTGACAAAAGTTTCCTCCAGAAACCAAACCTGAGGCCCCATGAGTGAACTGAAGTTCAGTAGGTGACAAAGGACAGGAGTTAAGTTGAATTTGTCCACGAGGAGGGACAGCACAGAGAGGGCTTGAATATAGGTAAGTGCTCAGTGTGTATTTTGAAGAATGTGGATATGATGTACCCATAGACCAGTGAGAGATGAAATAAATGAAGCATGTGGAAGCTGGACTCCTCAGGTCATTTTTGGTATTGTCAAGCATGCATTTGGATCTGAATCCAAGATCAAGGACTAATCAAAAAGGAGCTTTAAACTGGAGGACTTTGAAAGCTCTCTTACTACAGTGTGCAAAATGGATTGAAGTTGGGTGAGATCAGAGTACAGACCAAGGGGAAGATGATAAATAAGTGAGAAGCAATGGTGCTCTTCCTACTACAGTGGCATCAGGATTAGGTGGTGTGGTGCTGGGCATGTGCTTCTCCTGATGTCATCCATCAAAATGTACACCCAGGACATCCCAATGGGCTATAAGGATCTACTTGAATTATACAGACCTTTTCAAGTGTCTGTATGTTGTTGAGTAAAATAATTAAACTTAGCTCCAAGTAAAGAATAGAAGGGGGTCTCACTTGTTTTATTATATTGGGGCTGGAGGATAATTTGGTGTCTACTTTACTCTTACCTGATGAGTGAGTTTTGCATCAGAATCTCAGAGTTGGCTCTAAGAAATCTACAAAATATTTGTTGATTTAAAAATACTAGAGTGCAAAGACAATCACTTCTTTTCTTCTTTCTAAGCATATTCCCTTAAGGTGTTCAATAGAGTGCCCATTAAACATTAATACATGTAAACATAAATGAACACCCTTTTTGACATGGGGAAAAGGTTGGAACTGTGGAAACTTTGGTGTCAGCAAGCATTGATGTGGTTTGCATATGGAAAAAGGAAAGCCCTTCTTAGATCATATGGTCCAAGTGGAAAGTGTGCAGGATGTTAGAAGGAGGAGCAGATCTTCAGCACACGGTCTAGCATGGAGTGGACACTCCTAAGTATTGGCCATTATGAGCTATGGAGAAGCAGCCATGTGCTAAAGGACTTTCAGCAAAACCACAGCTGCCTTAGGTTGGTGTGGGAGTTGGGGATGTATGTTGCATGGAACGTATCATGGAGGAAAGTCCATTGTAAGCACATTCTCAAGGTCAAAGGCATGACACAGAACACAGAACCACGAGAAAGGTAGTGTAAGAGTCCACCTATTATTGTTACAAACCCACATTTGCTGAGAGCAGCTCCTGCCTGACTACTACAGTGAAAGTTCTGGTGTGAAGCCAGCTAAGCATGTTGTTTTCACAGAATTTGCCTTTTTTAGGTGTACCATGGATTCCCAGGGAACTTTACAAATTAAAAAATGCTGTGCAAATGCAAGGTATTTCTAATACCATCTACCCAATTGGTGATGTAGTCTCTATGGACTGGATATGTTGAGAACACCCAAGCCTTTCCCTGCCCACTCATTCCCATTTTGAAGTACATATTTATGTTTACTGATTGTTCCTGTGTCCAGAGCCTAATCTTCTCCAATTTCCTTGACTTGTTCCTTGCCAATATTCCAAATTTCATTAAGCTTCTCCAGGGAGACCCAGATAGTGGTGGGAAAAAAATGCAATTCTAGGGTCAAAATGTGGGATGATGGAAAAACAGGACTCTATTACAGAACTTTAATTTAAATATACCATCGAAAGGGGGAAGGGCTGAGTCATTGAGCACTGAAATGATTTCCATATACATTTGATAATGATTTCCAATGACTAATTACATGTCCAGACCGTTACATTTTTCATGGGATTTTTGTGATACTCTTTCAATCTGTTCTCTTTATACTCACTTCTTGCCTTTCATCCTTATAGCTGACTATCTTATGGATAGGGCATTGAAATAAAAATACAAATAGGTACCCATCAGAATGAAAAAGATGGAAGATAAGGATTTTTGACAAGAATGTGGGTCTTGGTCTACGTCATGCTAATACAATGGAATATGTGAGACTGGGTAATTTAGAACGAACAAAAATTTGTTTAGGTCATTGTTCTGGAAACTGAGAAATCCAAGATGGAAGGACCATCATCTGGCAAGAGCCTTCTTGTGGTATCATAGCATGACAAAAGTTATAACATGGTAGAGGTAGGCACTGACAGGGGGAAGGAGGAATGGAGGAAGGGGTAGAGAGAAAATGTTAATGAGAGAAAGTATGCAAGAGGTGGCTGAGTTTGTCCTTTCATAAGGAACTCACTCTGAAGAAAACAGATCTACCATGATAAGGACATGAATCCATGACCTAGACACTACATAAAATTGCATCTTCCAATTCCTTCACATGGGGCATAAAACTTCCAACACATGAACTATTTTTTTTGGAGTGGAGGGGGTGCACATTCAAGTCATAGCAATGTGAGACACCTGGAACTCACACAGTATGGAGTATAAACTGATATTGCCCTTTGTTTCAGTCTACTAAAGTTGAATATAAGTGATCTAAGGCTCATGAAACACTCTTGTAGGTGTCTACTCAACAGAAAGGCATGATATAGTCAAAAGATAAGTTGTAGAATGTTCAATTACCCTTCAACTGGAATTACCCAATTGCAATAGAATAGATAAATTGTGACATGTTTGCCAAATAAAATACTATACAATATGGACAGTGAATGATCTAATTCTAAATGACTTGAATGAATGTTGATAAATCTTATAAGTGTAGGGTGGTGAATGAAAAGAAGCCAGACATGAAAGAGCACACACTACATGATTGTAGTTTTATGCAGTACAAAAATAAGCACCACTAATTTGTGCTGTTAGAAGTCAGAATAAAGGTTATTCTTGATTTAGTGACCAGAGGAAGGCATGACTGGGGCTTCATGCTCTTTCTGAGCCTAGGTATTTGTTATAGGGCTGTGTTCAGCTTGGGAAAATTTACTGAACTGTGCACTTAAGTGTACTTTCAGTATATTATTTTTCAATAATTTTTTTCAAGAGGTTGGCAACATCAAGTTTATTTCTACCACATTTATAGCTCTAGGTACTAAAAGTGTGTTACATATACATATAGAATGGCTTCCAGTTGAGACAACCAGTTACAGACATTTACTTCAGTCCTTAAATTTATACATATACAGAAATGAGTACTTTCACATCATTATTTCAGGATGGTATAATCAATATTTTCATCTAAAAGCTATAGCCAGAAATATTTCTGTTATAGTTTAGACATGAGTTGTGCCCCAGAAGGTCGTGTGTGAAACAATGCAAGAATATTCAGAGATGAAATGATTAGATTATGAGAGCTGCAACCTAATCAGTGGATTAATCCATTGACAAGGCTTAACTGAATGGTAACTGTAGACAGGTAGGGTGTGACTGGAGGAGGCAGGTCACTGAAGCGTGCCTTTGTAGTACATATTTTGTTCCTGGTGAACAGAGCTCTCTTTTATCTTCCTTGTTGCCATGTCCTGAGCTGATTTCCTCTACTGTGCCCATTCGCCATGATGTGATGTTCTTACTCACCTTGCACTCACAGCTATGAATCAGCCATGTATGGAGTGAGACATCAGAACTGTAAGACAAAATAAATTCTCCTCCTTGATGTTGTTCTTGTCAGGTCTTTTGTTCACAGCAGTGCAAAGCTGACCTACACAGGGTTCTGGCAAATGTTAACTGACATCTTATATGTAGCTGTAGTTCTTGATGCTGGCAGGCCTGTGATACAGTGGCAATCCCAAACACCTGACTTAACTCTGGGTATCAAAGAATGAATTGATGAGCAAGTGTTATGTGCCAGGCATTGCCCATAAACTCATAATATGCAAAACCATCTTATTTTACCCCTATCTGTGAGATAAAAATGATTTCTCTCACAACCCTGATAGGGTGACTGAGGCTCAGAAAGCCAGATGGGCAAGGTCACAAGGCTGTAGGGGCATTATGATATCTGAACATAAGCTTGCTTCTTCCAAAATTCATTCCACAAGAGCACACCCCCTCTCAGTTAGGTAGAAAGTACCCAAGTTGTACTCTAATTTCTCTAAACACAGTGGTTTCCTTCTGAGGTAAGAATCATCTGCTTGGCTGGTTTCAGAGTACCATTTTCCATGTTGAGTTGACTTAGTGGTAAAATAATTTTTTAATGAAGTGGGCAGAGAGATCCAGTGAACTGCAGGGAAGTCTCAAAGAACTTTGTGATTTGGAGTTCTTATTGTTGGGAGTAAGTTAGGCTTTGAAGTAATTGCATATGAATAAATAATTCCAAATTCCATAGACAGGGAAGTCTAGACCATCCAAATTTTAATACTTATTGAACTTATTTTATATGGTTTATCAGTTTAACAACTAAATTACACTTTCCTCGTGGTCAAGGATTTCCCAGGAGTAAGCTAGCAAAAGCGGTAGATGTAAATTCGTTAATATCTACTTTCATCTCTGCTAAAAGGAAAATAACAAAAAGTCCAGGTACTGGCCAAAAATAACTTACTAAAACAAGCCCAGAAACTCTGCATTTGTCATAATAACCAAGATATGATGTGGTTTTGCCCTCTTTGCAAGATAGAACTTTGCTAACATCTGCTGTCCTGATGCATCTGATGTCTATACAGAGAAAGACGAAGGAAGAAGATGTGGCAAGAGAGCCAATGTATGTAGGGCCAAGCCTCAATCTAGTTACCTAGAAGTTCGATATCATTACTCATAATTTAGAAAGAGAAAATTGAGCTCAGAGAGTGAGACTTGCTCAATGCGATAGAAATAATAAGAGGCAGAATCAAAGTATACTTAACAGGTTAGCAATTTTTTTTCTGTAAATGACCAGATAGTAAATATTTTAGTTTTGTGGATCATATAGTCTTTGTTATAATTCTTGACTCTTTTGTTATAGTCTGAAAGTAGCTATGAGAAATACATAAATAAGTAGGTGTTGTATTCCAATTATTTGAAAATGTCAAGACCATTTTGAGCTTGTAGTTATATGCAAACAAGTGGTAAGTCAGTTTTGACCCACAGGCCATAGTTAGCAGACCCATTTTTAAAAAAATCTGATTCTAAAGCTCATAAAACTATCTTAACTTAGCAAGTGGTTTTATCTAAAGTTCTTGGAATCAAGACCTTCCTGCAAACTAAGACTTGGGTTAATGCTCAATGTGAATTGACTGTTGAGAGGAGAACTTTAATACACACAAGAAAGATTGTGCTTGTGAGTTGGTGTTTGTGTGTGAGTATGGTCACAACACAGAGAACAATAATCATTTTTGTTCTCTTATACCCACTGACAGACTTTCATGATATTTTCATAACCTAGGATATCTTGCTACCTGCTTCCTTTAATGTGAACATTAAGAGTGTTGAAACAAATTTGGGGAAATTTTTCTATTTGGTATTTGGTAGATGGAATTCAATTGTCTAACTTGGAATATTATACCTTTCAACAGTAGATTCAGAGTGGACTCAGGGTGGTTTGCAAATGATGTGTACTGAGGTTGTAAATAGGATCTGCTGAGATCCTCCTTATTATCTGCTGCCTCATTAGGTTTAGGGAAAGCCAATTCGTAGAGCTTGAAGGATATAATGGTTTATTTAGAAACCAAGAAGGGTCTTGGTACAAATTCATCTGTGGAAAGAAAATCCTAGTGGGGAACCATTCATGAAGACAGGAGAAATGACAGGCATCATATAATGTTGGAACAGGAAGAGATCCTCAGGCAAACTCAGTTCATGAGAAAATGGACATCCAGGTATTAGTCAGTTAGTGCCAAAGCCAAGCTAGCATTGGTGCAACTGTTGATTGTTTTTCCCCTTCAATTGACTATCAGGGTCTGTTTAATATTGTTGAAAAGACTTAAGCTAGGTTTCTCCATATAGAATTTAAAATAACATCAAGCCATGAAATAAATAAAAGAAGTCCAAGGCAGTTATAATTTCTTCCAATCTGACTATTTCTGATGCCTTACAAAATAACAAAAGCCAGATTCAAGGAATGAACTTTTGGCCCTGACTTTGCTAATAATGTTTTGATAATAATAATAATAATAATAATAATAATAATAATAATAATAATGCAAGTGAATGGTCTTCCTAGTGTTTCCCAAAGGCCCCTAGATTAATTTTTGGTGACATTGCTAGGAAACTCCCATGAAATCTTGCTGGTCCATGGAAACCATGCATTAAGTCTGTAACATATTGTGTAGATCACATCCTATCATGTGAGCATGTTGTGTTCCAAAAGTCCCTTGGAACTGTGGATGCATTTTTCTTATAGAACAATGTTCCAAGGGATTGTTATCTTCCTGGGCCATCACAAAGGCTTACTGGATTCCCCAAGTGGCTGAACTGGAATGAAGGTCCTCAGGAGCTGTTGAGACCCAAATGTCCCTGCCTTTGAGGTGCTGCTCAGTGGATTGGGAAACTGGTAGAGACTCTGCTATATATTGTCTTTCTTTTGGAAGAACTTGGCAGACCTTGAGTGAGTAGAGAGAAGGGGGGCAGTCTATGAAAGTGGGGGCTTGGTGGGGAAGCTAAAGTCTCCTTTGGAAACCACGGAGGAAGGCTCCATGATGAAGGGGAAAGGAGGAGACAGGAAACCTCCATTAAATTGTTTATAAATTGGATTGTTTCTAAAGCCGGAACTGACAACCGTGTTTTTACAAAACTGAAAAGGATGCGAGAAGCCGCAGAGTCCTCATTCAGGAATATACAATGCTCAAGAAGATCAGACTGCAGTTTTCTCTCGATAGGTAGGTTTCAGAAAATTGAGTATTGAGATAGCATATGAATTCTTCTAACTTGAAGATTATTGTAGCTATTACTGATGCTATTTGAATAGGTCTGTAATATTCACAGACTGTGGTATGGCTCAGACTACCACCTAAGCAAGCAATTATTTTGTTTTTGCTTCTCCAGTTAGAAAGGGAAAAGGTTTTGTGTTCTATCAGCTGGGCTCTTGTTGTTTTACATGTTAGGACAAATGTTCTTTGAGAGGTGGGGTCTTGTTTGAGGAAATGTCAAGCTGTCCAGTTTAGATTTATTGGTGATTGTGGCAGGTGTCAAATGTTTCAAGAAGTTGGTGTACGTACTTTCCCTGCCTCCTGTGACAGACTTTTCTGGAATCACAATATGCCCACTGCAGGAAGAAAGCAAATGTGTTTTAGTTAAAACAGTATACAACAGAAAAACCTAAAGGAGGCTTGTATAGATGGATTTACATCACTGGGAAGGTATTTTTGTATAACAAGTTCCAAAGTTAGTGAAGGCAGTTAAACAAGGAACTGTCACTAAAGGCCCAGGCATTGTCTGTGGTGTCTGGGTGGGCCAAACAGGCATGATTAATGGGAGTATCATAAGACTTGCTGGCTTTAAAATATTTGCCCTTCAATGTCCAGAAATTCCTGCCTTTGGAATAGTCCTTGGAGAAACACTGATTTAGCCCAGCTTTCTCACCAAGTGCCCTCACTTCGACCAGTAGGTCAAATTCAGTATGAACCTTTTGGCAGTGAACTCTTTGGAGGCTTAAGTTTTATCTTAAAAATTGCTAGGAATTTTGCATCCTTTCCATAATATATTCATGTTTAATTTAATACAAGAGTGTTACCCATTCCCAAAACTTGGAGTGAAACTGATGTTTCAGAAAAATGAACATACTCCCTGGAATACTGTCTTGTCTCCTCAGGAAGGGAAGCTTCTTTTGAGAAAGAAGGATTGTTTAGTTGGTGGTCCAGCCACTGTCCTTTGATACTGTACAAATACTTTTTTGGAACAGCTAATAGGTGAGTTTGCTTTTATGTTAGGTGGAATCCTATATCAGATGAGTTCACTGTCATTTTGGAAGACAGGGTTCAGGTCTCTGAGGGGTTAGGCTAGAAAGCCTTTGGTGATGGAAAATAGACAGGTCTAGAAAATGTGGGATGCTGTGTGGGGAGGGTAAACTTAGGTGGGGTGTAAGGAATCTGGGTTGAAGGGAGGAGCTGGGTGGGGCTATGGGAGAAACAGGCAGAAATAAAAGGATGGAAGTATAAGAGGCAAGCTTATCTACAACCCCAGTGCCATTCCTTAGCTCCTATTCTACCTCTTCTATTCCAGTAGCTGCATTACCACTTGTAGACTCAAGACACCTGGAGTCCAAAACATTAATACACCTATGAATGACTCTGCCTTCTACTCCTGCAGCACCTCAACCTCCCCAACTCCTGGGAGATTCTGGCTTCATTCATCCCTGGCACTGCCAATTCTCTGTCTCACTGTTCCAGCCAGAAATGGAGTCTTTGTATGTTTCTTCTCAACCTCCCATGCACACCTCCAATTGATCAGGATGTCTAACCAAATTAGTTCTGAAAAATTTTATTCTCTGTAGAAATTACAGCTTCTGCAGGAAACCAAACACTCAAAGAGCTGAATGGAGAGAGATTAATGAAGGGTCTGCTCACAGAGTAGGGAGGAGGACACTAAGAAAGAATGGCAAAAGACCTAGGGACAACTGCAGCATGCAGTGACCACCCTAGGAAACCAGGGGCAAAGGGTGGCAATAGAACTTCCAAAAGTACTACATATGTGAGTTTCAATTGTACAAGAGGGGCTATTTGACAGGGACTGAACAGTGGAGTGTGAGAAGGGTGGTTGTTGGAGGAGCAGGGGAATGAGTTGCCCACTGCTATCCCTCTTTCCATCCTTTGATCTTGAGTTGGTACTTCCTGTTGGCAGAGGGCAGAGAATTTCAGGGCTGTAAGACATTGTGGCCAGGCTCATGGGATGCAGAAAGGGGAGAGATGGGGGCAAAAGGGATCCAATTGGGTAAGCAATGAATGGAGGACAACCCCAGACCAGATTCATCTCCCTTCAATTCTTGAAAATGCCACTGTAGTTCAAGATCATCACCTCTTTCTTGAATGGAGAAAAAAGATCCTTTCCAGTTGGCCTAATTATCTCCAGTTTGTCCTCTATTTCCATTTTATAAACCAGAATTTATTAATTTGGATGGTGCTCATGTGTAATACACATCCTGGGCAAAAGGGGGGCATCCATGGCTAGTTCCATATGGCTGTGGCTCCTTCCCTATGTTCTCCTTGTTAAGAGAGCACTTTGGGACCTCGTATAGAACAGATCTCATAGGATGATTATGAAATTATCTGTATTTCATTAAGAGACTGTACTTGCTAACTGTGTGCTTCAAAAATTATCAAAAACATATTTGAGGAATCTTACAAATAAATACTCATAGTGGATGCTCATAGTGGATGTTGTAGAGAAGTTACTTATAACACACACAATAATGCATTGTTACACATCGTGTATTGAATATAACCAGACCTCCACAATTAGACCTGCTGTTCTAAAATGAACTCCTAAACTGCAAATCTTATTACTTCTCTACTTACACATGCTGGTAGCTTCCCATTGGCAAGAAATTCTTATTGTGGTGGAAAGACCCCTTTACCATCCCAACCTCCCAGCCTCGCTCTGATCTTTCCAGATCTCTTTCTCGACCTCTCTCACAGCATCTGTTTCCATTGATATTGAGATCCTTATTAATCCTGGAAGAACACACTCAAACCATAAGATCTTTGTGCCATATACACATTTTCTCAACACTTAACATTTTTTTGCACACTTCCACAAAGTCTAACACCATCACCTTATGTTCTCTGAGACTAGCATAGCCCACTCAGCCCAAGCACTGGGAAGGCTTAAGTGCTATGGATTTAGAAGCCCCTAGAAGCATCCCTCACCGTCCTTAAAGAATGGGTGTCCAAATACCTCATCTCTCTTCTCCCTTGGGATAACTGGCATGTGTTCAATTGTTTCATGGAATTTCCCAGCACTGTTAAGCTCTAGCAACTCTCCTTGGTAGCTTGGGCTTCCCTAGCAGTGTTTCCTGGAATCATCTTCCAAATAAACTACTCGCACTGGAATTTCTATTTCAGAGTTTGGAGTAATCTAACATTAAACATTTCAGTGTTTTCCTTCAGCATGGTATTGTTTTTGCATATGGTCTTATTTGGATCTGGATCCTCTTTCTGTTCCCTTTTGTAAACGTCTAAAATGATATAGAAAAAGAATAAAGTATTCTCCCTTTTTAAATTAAAAAAACTGTATTTACTTAGAAACATTCAGAATGTCAACAAAATAGCTGCAACTCTTTTGGTGCAATTACAGAGTGGTATCCAGTTAACAGAACAACACTTATTTTGTATAAGCTGCATCAGTGACAACTGAAGATGAAAAACTACCATCCCCACATATAACTAATTTGTGCTGTGCTTTAAATTTCCATGCCAATTTACAACCCCCATACTGTCGAAAATACCACCGGGACAGGGTTATCTAAAGACATTCAGTAGTGCATTAACTATACAAAAAAGACACTGTACAGTTTAAAAACAAACAAATGTTACACAGCCTTACATTTCAATTTTTTTCTTTAAAAGGAGTGAGTTGTATACAGGGAGGTTAAATGCTTTATAGACCAGAAAAAAAAAACTACACTAGAACCAACTTATTCATCATCACCATCTTCATCTTCATCCTCTTCATCTTCCTTGTCCTCCTCTTCCTTCTTTTACTTGCTTTTTTCAGCCTTGACAACTCCTTTTTTGCCGCATCAGGTTTTCCTTTAGCTTGGCAGGCAGCAATATCCTTTTCCTATTTTTCCTTCAGCTTAGCAGCCTTCTTTCCTAAGGCTGCTCATCCTCTGCATCAGCGATATTCCACATCTCTCCCAGTTTCTTTGCAACATCACCCATGGACGAGCCAGGATGCTGTCCTTTGATTTTTGAGTGATACTCAGAACAGAACAAGAAGCAGGCCAATGGAGTCCTCTTGGATGCATTGGGATCCTTGAACTTCTTTTTCATTTCCCCTTTGGGAGGGATACAGGTTTCCATTTCTCTTTCTTAACGGGCCTTGTCTGCCTTTGCCATGTCTTCAAGCTTTCCTTTCACTTTAGCAGACATGATCTTCCACCTCTCTGAGCACTTCTTAGGAAACTCTGGGAAGCTGACTGAAGCATCTGGGTGCTGCTTACACTCTTCCCGGCAAGATTGCACAAAGAATGAATACGATGACATCTTGCCCCTCGGCTTCTTAGGATCTCCTTTGCCCATGTTTAGTTGTTTCTCCTCAGCAAGGCACAGAGTCTTCCAGTGCCTGTCTGGCTCTCTCTTGCCCCAGCACTGTCTCTGTAGAGCTCAGTGTATTCAGTATTGTCTCTTTTTTCTTGGTCTAGTCTCCCTCCCAGAAGTAATCACTGTTTGGTATGTGTACTGCTAACATTTTATTCTCCTTTTTCTGTTTTAAAGAGAGAGGGGGGCAGTGAGAGAGAGAGAGAGAGAGAGAAAGAGAAAATGAATTTTATTTAGTTTTTCATCTGGTTTTCATTGCTTGGACACTTCATTGTGTATGTGGTGCTGGGGTTTGAACACACATCCTTGTGCATGCCAGGCAAGCACTGTTAACTGCTGAGCTACTGCTCCAGTCCCCTAACTTTTTTTTTACACTGTATCTCCATATATGTACATGTATATGTGTGTGTAGATGTATCAATGCAAATGTAAATGCATTTGCCAATCATGTAACTGGTGATAAGTGAAGCTGAACACAAACGAATTCACATTACGCACATTGCGCATGGCTTGCTGTGTTCAATAGTATAACCATTTGTATTCTACTATATAAGATGAACTGTAATTATTTAGAAATTTGTTCTGCTGATGAAAATTTAGGGAGCTGATATTTTTTCTACAAAAAGTACTGCCATGACATATCTTGTCCACATGTTAATCATCCTGTAGACTAGTGTTTCTGTTTGGGCTTTTTTAATTGTGTGCAGTAGAAGACCCAAACTAAATTAGCTTAAGGAAAAAGGAAATTTAATTGGTGTGAAGGTGGATATGGCTTCAGGAGCAGCTGCCAAGGATTGAGGGGTTATCATTGGGACCTGGTCTCCTCCCCTCGGTGGTCCTTATGTCCATAGACCTTCCTTTTCAGTGGCAAAATAGCTTCCAGGGTCTCCAGGCTTCAATCCTCAGAACTCCAAGTCCTTTGGCACATAGAGGGTGATTTTTCTCTCAATAACCATGGGAAATGTCCCCAAATTATGTCACATTGACTCACATGCCTCTCCCTAAATCAGTTACTATGGCTAATGGGATGCAATGCTTATCTTGGCCAGGCCTAGGCACAAGCCCCTCTGGGAGGAGGACTTGACATGAGGACAGGGAGTGGTTCCCTAGAGTTATTCTTATTCCAGTCACTTGAAAGGGAAAAGTAGGATGCATGACTAGAAAAGGAATTACGTCCAATCAAGATGGATTTCTGCAAGAGAAAATACAGTCTTAAAGATATGTACATTTTGATAGCTACTGTCAAACTGCTTTCTCAACATTGCATCTCAATTTATATTTCTAGGGCCAATGGTATTTGTAAATACCTGTCTCTCCACAATCTTTGGACACTGAATATTGTCAACATTTTAAAGTTCAGTGGCTCTGATGTCTAAAAATGGTATCTCACTCTTACTTTGATTGTCCTAATGCCTCATGAAGGTGATTACCCTTTAATATGTTTAGCTAGCCTTTGCACTTCTTTTTTTCTTTGAGCTTTTTTTCTGTGAAATATATTCATGTTTTTTGGTCATAATTCAATCATGCTGCCTTTTACTTATTGTTTATAGCAGTTCTTTATATATTATGCGGATTAGAACTTTGAGTTCCTTGAAGGTGAGACTTCACTGTAATCTCATGTGACATCTATTACAAAGTAGAGATCAATTGTCATGTGAATGAATAAGTGAAGGAATGCATAAATAAACAAGGTAATAGTTTTGCTTGTTCTGTTTTATACTAGGCCTCAGGGCAAAATATCCCTTTTTCCACATATTTTCCTGGAAGTTTCTCAGTAAGTTTTTCTATAAGCTATGAGGAACATGTGAATCAGGTTAACAGGGGTATAATGTTTGGCATTACTTTTCAGAAGCACTCTCCATAGTCTCTTATGCGGACTCATCCTGTTGCTGGGGGCAAAAGGCCTATTGCATGTGACTCAGACTCACACGATCATATCCACTCCCTTTGAAGTGTCTGCCCTGGAGTTCTGTTGGGGCTTGCATCTGCCACGGGAGTTTGTATGTTGCCCAGTTCAACATCCATCCAGGATTTCATAGGAACTTGAGAATCATTGTTTTTGGCTGGAATCCTGGGTTTGAGGTTTCTTCGTGTAGGACTCTGAAAAAAAAAGATCTGGAAATGTTGTCGTCTCTAATCCCAAACTATGTATTTGGGAGGTTGCCTTCACCATGACCCACCTAATAATTCAGGTTCCTGGGGCCGTTTCACCCAAGTGCCTTCATTCCTTTGGTAGAATTAAAAGAATCAGATCCAGGAGGCAGTGTATCTGAGTTCTAATCCTGGTTTTGATAGACAAGTTATTTATCCTTGCAGTTCTATTGTTCTTATCCTAAAATGAGATGGTCGGAATTAATGATCTATAAGTCCCTGTTGAAGTCTACAATTCTGTTGAATTCCAAATTCTGCTTTGCCACCAACAGTGTGTCCTAGGAGCTGTGCCCATTACTCATGAGAATGTCAGCATCTGGGTAAAAAGATATTTTGGGGTCAGCTCTACAAAGCCCAGAAGTACGTATTGCATGTTGATTTTGGCACATGGACAAGCCTGAGCGGGCCCTGTCAAGCATTTTACCGTGATAGCTGCTGGAAAGAGGGCCAAGTGAGGCTGTCTGGGTGAGCTGCTTGGAATGAAGAGGACCAGCACAGGTCCCATGGCACAGACGGCCATCAGGAGAAGTGGAGAGGAGGGGCCCAGGAGTGGATCTAGATTTAAAGAAATCATGAGCATCCATGTTGGAAATGGCTTATGACACTGTCAAAGCCACATTCTCAGACAATGTGGCTGAGAATAGAGAGCTGTAAATAGATCTACACAGTTATCCAAGCATAGCAGAATAAAACTAGAGGAAAGCCAAATTAAACAGGCTCAGCCAAAGCTTTGGGTGAAAATGTTGAAGATTGCTCAAGCCTTCAGAACGAGAAGTCCTGTGTTCAGAACACTCTCAATGGTCCATCCCTTGGAGGTGGCTAGAGGATGGGAGACTGGCTGTATTTTCCCACTAGGACCCATTTCATCATAGAAGAACCAGAGACAAAGACCATAAACCGAGACCTCATACCTGGGAAGACCTGGAGCATTTCTTGAATGATACTCAACTGACAATTTAAAAAAAGTCATGTTAGATTCAAAGACCTCAAGACTGAGAATCATGACATGTGACTGAGAGTTAATAAAATGTAGAAAATCTTTTACATTTTTTGTCATAATTTCACACTCACAAGAGGTATAAAAGTTATATAAAAATTCCTGTATATACTTCACATTTGCATTCAGTATTTCACCAATTTTTCCTTCCATCCCTTCCTTCCTCCCTATTTCCACCCCTTCTCTTACACACATACACACCCACACCCACCCACCCACACACACACACACACACACACATCCTTCTCCCAGAACTGTTTGAGAATAAGTTATAGATACGACTTTTTACATTCAAATATCTCAGTGCATATTTCCTAAATACAAGGATGCTTTTTTTTTAAGAGAAGAGAGAATAAATTTTATTTATTTTTCATTTCTTTCATACTTTTCCAAGACTTACTTGTGTACGTGGTGCTGGGGTTTGAACCTGGGTCCTTGTGCATGCCCGGCAAGTGCTCCAACCGCTGAGCCACTGCTCTAGCTCTATGGACACTTTCTTACATCACAGTAGAACCATTCTCAAAATCAGGAAATTAACATTGCCATAGTGCTGTTATCCAGTTCATAGATTTCATCCAATTCCCAAATTGTCCCAATCCTTTATAGCAAAAGAAAATCCTGGACCATATGCCACCTTCAGTTAACACATCTTGAGTCTTTTTTTAATCTGGAAGACTTTCTCAGTCATTGTCTTTCATGTTATTTTTGATAAACACAGACCCGTTATTTTGTGGAATGGCTCTCAATTTGACATTGTGGAATTTCCTTTTAGCTCCATAAGCTGCGTCCTGAAGTACAAATGCCTACTTGGGATATGTCTGGCTGTAAGAATAGCCTCTCTAGTCTAGCAGTTGAGAGTGTGTGCAAACTCTGCTTTGCCCTATTTTGGGGGCTTTCTCCTTGCCTCCCCTCCCAAACAGGGGCTCTGATCTGAAAGTTTTGTGAGAAATTCAGATACTTTGCTTGTTACGAATTGTTTCCCACATAAGGTTGGAAGTAGCAGATAGATTCTTCAGTTTTATTAGAATTAAATTGTAAAACTGCTAAATATGCATTACAGACAGACGGGACTGAATTTACTGTGTATAACAGATTCTTTGAAAAAATAAACTTGAATTCTAAACGTTTCTACGTACAATTGATTTGCTGCAGCTTAATGAGCTCTTTGTTGGAAGTTTCTACTTGCTTTATAGTGGAGTTTGCTATAATATGATTCCATCTTGATCTTCACTTGGACAGATTCATTATTTAGGATCCCAAATAGGCTTACTCTAATGGAGTCTCCCTTGTAAATTGGTCCTATGGCATGAAATCTGGAAATGACACGGTTGCAAGCTTCAGTGAGTCTAAACATGATTTTTCAGGATTACTGACCCCTACCTTTCGCTGGCCAGCTGAAGAAGGTGGAAGAAGATGGGATGGTGTGGGATAGGAGGACTGCTCAAAGTGTTTACTCTGGATCTTATAGACAATTGAGGGTTTTCCCAAGGCAAGGGACATTTCTGGCTAATCCTGCCAGCCAGCTGAGGATTCTCCAGATGAGAACCACAGACTCTTAGAAGCACAGTAGCAATTACAAATTGCAGTGCACTCTGAGAACTGTGAAAGATGTCTTCACTGAAACCATTTTTAGCAAATTCATCTAGGTAAAAGGGGCATCACTAGCTTCAACCAGTAATGAGACCAACACTTATAAATACTGGAATGAGTCACTTAATTCATGGGACACATTTACATAAGGATTAGATCCATTCTTGGACCACAGTTCCAGTCACCCAGTCTTTGAAACCATGGGAGATTTTTACAGTTATATTTCTATATATTGTGGAGAGCTATCTCATTTTTTACAGATCACTGCTGATGATTAGTATACCTTACCACTATTCTTTTGAACAACCATTCAATTATTATTTTAATTGTAGTATAAAGAATAGTGTTCTAGAAGCCTTGTTAAGGAAGTTGGTGCTTGCACCAATATGTTGGAATGCTGAGTTATGGTTTCTTCTAACACTTGCAAAGTTTCTGGTCTAATTCCTTGGTCTTTGATTCACTTGAGTTGACTTTAGTGCAGGGTGAAAGATAGGGCTTTAGCTTCATTCTTTTATGTATGGATTTCCAGTTTTTCCAGCACCATTTGTTAAAAAAGTGCTCTTTTCTCCAATGTTTTTTGCACCACTTTCAAGTATCAGATGATTATATCTATACAGATTTCTCTCTGTCTATTCCATTGTTTTTCGAGTCTGTTTTGTTGCCAGTACCATGGTATTTTTGTTACAAGAGCTTTGTAATATAATTTGAGGTCCCATGTTGTGATGCCTCCAGCATCACTCTTCTCGCTTAAGATTTCTAAATGTTATCCTAATCTTTAATCATTTGTCAGGAATTAGGCATTTATTGTGTTATAAATACAAACAATCAACAAAATAGTGTTTTTTTTCTATCACACTATTTACACTTTTCACAAGAACTGTAGCCCCTAAAGGTAGAAAAGGGAAAAATGACTCCCATACTACTGAAGCTACAATTGCTAGAGAAGAAAAGATAAATTGAAAAAGAGTTTCCCTAATTTTAAGTGCAATGTTAAGCATTCAGATAGAAGCAGAGAAGACATGGTGATAGAGACGGACAATAGCTGAATCAGCTGGAAGCCGTAGGGGGAAGACTATGATGTGGGCTCCTGGAGGAAGTGAGAACTAAGCTGAGCTTGAAGAATGGCTAGAAGTCAGGCAGGAGGATAAGGCAGGGGAGTGCATCATGGGCAGAAGCAATGGCACACTTAGTCTCTGCTGGTGGGCTGCAGGTGGGGATGTTTGAGGGACTCTGTTCAATATAGGTGGAGATAGAGGAGAAGCAGGCGATGAAGCTGGAAAAATAGGAAAAGGTCATGGAGAGCCTTGTAGATCATTTAAAGAGCTTGAAATGTCATCTCAATATTATTCAGAATCATCAAAGGGATTTCATTAAAGACAGTAACACCATTGGAAAAAAAATGCTAAACTTGCCCAACACAGAAAGTCATGGATTATATGTTCTCTTTCATATGTGGAAACTAGAAAGAAATCTACTTAAAAAGAGGCACCTCATGAAAATAGAAGATAGACTAATAGCATTGAAGAAGAAGACCAGAGGTAGAGAGAAAGGAAGCAAAAGGGGAAGTACTGCGGAATTAAATTATGTTGTGTGCATATGGTAACAGGTCACAATGAATCTCACTGTTATGTGTAATCATTAGGCACCAATAAAAACCTTGGATTGCAAACAAACAAACAAACAGCCCCCAAAACCAAAAAGTAATGCCATTGAATGGTGAGGGTTAGGGAAAACAGAGTTTGAAGGAAGGCACAGCAGTGAGGGCACAGTTTAAATAGAATGTTAAGCAACGATGGTGACTTAAACTAAGTTCATGTCCCTGGGAATGGAGAAAATGGCATACCTTCAGAGGGTGTTTCTGAGTTGAAAGTATTAAGACTTGGTAACTGGCCCTGGGTGCAGTGGTACATGCCTATACTCCCAGGAGCTCAGCAGGTGTTTCTCAAGTTCAAAGCCAGCCTCTGCAACTCAGTGAGGTCCTGTCTCAAAATAACAAATAAAGGATTGTGGATGTGTGCTAGTGGTAAAGCATCTCTTGGTTCAATCATTGGTATTCCCCCTAAAAAGAAGAAGAAGAAGAAAAAAAAAAGATGGTAACTGATAGGATGTGGGGTTTATGAAGAAGTATCAATTAAGGATGACTCTAACTTCCCTGCCTTTGGCAGCTGGGAGGATTATGTCATTATTCCTTGAAATCCCTACTCATTGTTTTAGAAGAAACAAAGACTATGTGTTCAGATTTTCACATATGTGGGTTTGATGGGATGATGATATTCCATAAGACGTTGGAGGGTGGCTTCCAGATCACAGAAAAAATCAGGCTAGAGATGAGATATTTGGGAATCACTGGGACACAGGTGGTCATGAATAATTAGACAAGATCAGGCTTGTGCAGGGTGGTATGGCCATAGACATTATAATAAAAACAGATTAGCCCATGAAAAATGTGTAGAAGCAGACAAGAAATGAATGAGATTAGGAAGAGAATTCTGCCAAGAAGGTATTACAAGGAAGCAGTAAGAGGCAGTGGAAACCAGGAGAGAAGACACTCATGTCAGTAAGTGAAGTCCTGAGTGGTTAAAAGTGTCATGTAGGCAGAGAAGTTGTAAGGATGAGATAGATTTGGGAAGTACATTTTGAGAAATAATACTTTTTTTTTTTTAAAGACAGAGGACAGTGACAGAGAGATACAGAATCAATTGTTTTTTTCAGGACTGAGGACTGAACTCTGGGCCTTGTGCATGCTAGGCAAGCACCCTGCCACTGAGCTAAATCCCCAAACCCCAGAATCAATTTTTATTGAGTTTTTCACATGGTTTTCATTGCTCTGACACTTAGTTGTGTATGTGGGTGCTGGGGTTTGAACCCATGTACTTGTGCATGCTGGGCAAGCACCATAACTGCCGAGCTACCTCTCGAGCCCCGAGAAATAATTATAAAGGGGAAATAGTGTAGAATTGCTCTGTTTTTCTGAAGATTTTGTTTACAGAAGAAGTTCAAGGTCTCTAGCAACTCTGTATTTTAAGAAACAGGGCTCTTGTGTCCTTATTCCACCCAATTGCTTTCATGTGAGGTGACTGCCTTTTTTTGTAGCCCTGTCCCAAAGTCCTCTGGGACTTTGCATTTTTGCCAATATGTGCCTGTAAGTCTGTCTTCTCTTTAAAAAACAAAACAAACCTAACAGTTCCACAGGAAAATTCTGCTGTGTAATGTAAGCAGAGGTCTTGACAGAAACTGAAAAGTGGCTGGTGTTTAAGTCAGTAGCATCCCCAGTATGTGTGGATCCTGGTGGGGGGTGCGGGAGATCTTCTATTTTTTCCATATTTTTTATTGATGCATTATAGTTGTACACTTTGGTGGAATTTGTTGTTACATATTTGTACATGTACACACTATAGCAATATAATTTGACCAATATGACTCCCCAGCTTTTCCCCCTCCCTTTCTACCCTCCACCCTTTAGTCCCTTTCCTCTACTGATCTTCCTTTGATTTTTAGGAGATTCCCCCCATACCTCCCACCACAAACTTTATTTTCCTTTTTACTCTCTAACTTCCACAAATGAGAGATAACAGGACCTGTAACCTTTGGAGTTTGGCTAATTTCACTTAACATGATGGTATCTAGTTCCATCCATTTTCCTGCAAATGTCTTCTATTTTTGGCAGGAGGGAGGCACAGATAGGCATGAGATTCCTTCCATGTAGTTTCCGAATCTTTCAGGATGCATGTAGCAATGTCCATAATCAATGTCAAGACCTCTCAAGAAAGATGAGTAAATGCCAATCATACAAGTTGAGTATACCTTATCACAAAGACAACCTCAAGAATGTCTTTTCTTCTTTTGAGTTCTTCAGATTTTGTAATATTTGCATAGACTTTACTGCTTGAGCATCCCCAATTCAAAAATCTGAAATCTGAAATGCTCCAAAGTATAAAGCTCTTTTAAACATCATGCTTACATTCTAAAAAGCTTTGGATTTTAGGTTTTTGGGTCAGGGACACTCAACCTGTATATAGTGTGTGTTATCTAACATCTATCTTGAAGTAATCAGCAATGTTACTATTTTCTTTTGATTCCCTCCAGAGGTATTCTGGAAGCATATGTATGTACTTTCCTTTTCTTTTCCCTACCTAAATGCATAATCTATATTTCCCTCTAACAGTACATGTTAGTGGATTTAGTTCCATGTCAATACAGGTACATGGCCTCATTTTTCTTAATGACCATATTTTACTCCAGTGTATGGATCAGTGATGATTTGGTTAGCTCCTTATTGATGTTTTGGTAGATGAGATTGCTTCTAATTTGATGTTATAGGCAATTCTAAGACACTTTCGTTTACCAGGTGAAGGTGTATTTGTAGAATAAATCTTTAGAAATGTTGCTGAGTCAGAGTGTTATAGTTTGGATTTTGAAAGGCTCTGTCCCAGGGTGGCTCTATTGGTAGGTGGTGGGATCTTTAGTAGGTAGAACCTAATGGGAGTTGTTCAGGTTGTTGGGGGCATGACTTCCTTGTTCTTTTGTGTCCTGGCTATAAGGTGAGCAGTTTTGCTCTGCCACATGCTCCCATCCAATGTGATATGTTGCCCACCACAGGCTCAAAGCAATGGAGCAATATAGGTCATGAACTGGAACCTCCAAAACTGTGAGCCAAAGTGAACCTTGTCTCTTTATAAGTTGATTATGTCAGGTATTTTGTTTTAGTGACAGAAGCTGATTAACACAAAAGGTATGTGAATTTTTAATGTGGAAATATCTGAATAGGTTTGAAAAGGTCAGACTAAAGGATGATTGGGGCCTAGTATATCACCTGATTACATACTAGGAGAAGAAGGATATGTGTCATTGGAAGCAGATATGTGGCCACAAGTCCAAAAAAATGAAGGAGTGAGTTGGGACAGAAGTAGAATAAAACACTACTCTTCTGGATGTGGTGACCCCAAGGCAATGGGTCATTGTGTGGCAAGCATTCCTGAGGACCTGTCCCTGGTCCATGAGACTGCACAAAAACTTTGTGTGCTACCTGCCCAGCTCCTAGGAAATGCACAGCATCTTCCCATTGAGACGGGAGGCTGTATCACTTTCCATTCTTTGAGACTTGTTACGCCAGACCTTAGAATCCAGGTCCTGAATTAAACTATCAAGTTGGAACTTTCTGGGTCAAAGAGCCAGTTATAAGACTATTAAGTAGCATATCAAAGCCAGAATGGTAGCAATGAAAGCAGTCTTCTGTTCAGATAAGAGCCCATTCTGTATCTCCTTCCCCTCCCCCCAACATCAAAGGGATGGCATAGACAAATAGTGGGTGTCATAAAATCAGGAAGCTTTGCTGTTCAATATGGCCCACCCCTTATAATCAGCTCCTTTTGGAGCCCCAAACCATAGTAATGTTTTTTGTGCCAGAATTCCCAACACTGAATGATGTTCCCATGAGAAATCAGGTATTTGTTTCAACAGGGAAAGAAAAGCAAATCTAAGATATCATCTCTGTTAGCAGGGCACCACCTTCCTTAGCCTCTTGCACATTAAATATTCTCTCATATTTTAGCAGGCAAGGTAGAGGAGAGAATAGAACTGAAGGTAAATGTTTGAGCTGCCCAGAGAAGACATAAGTAAGCAGGGTGGAGAAAGAGCTATGGCCTTGTATTCATCCGTATTTATTCCTTTATCAAAGAACAGGAGAGTAGATCTTTCTTCCTGATCTGTTGGTGCTACAAGTCAAGAAGTAAAATGCACAGTGGTTAAGTCAGACAGCCAAAGATTTTAGTTCCAGATCCTCCATTCTCTGGCCAAGTGATCATGGACTTAAGCTAATAAGGTTCAGAGACTACAGTCATAAGACAGGAATAATAACAATACATACCCTATAGGTAGAGACTTGGCATACTGATTGACACATATTAGTCAGTAACTGTTAGCTATCATTAATACTAACCCCATAGAATCATTCATGTTGCAACTTGGTTTGTAACAGAGTCAGAGTTACAGCATCCATTATCACAATCTCTTAGGCAGCATTATCTCTTTGATTCATCCCACTTGGATTGTGACTGCCATATGTGCAGACACAGCCTGGGTAATTGAATTGCTTGTCAAGAAGATGCAATGCAATTTTACTCAGCTGGAAGCTGGGGTAGTGGTTTCCAAGGTGTGCTCGTTGGCCAGCTGCATCAGCATCACCTGGGAACTGGTTAGGAATACAGATTCTCAAGACCTACCACAGACGCACTCAATCCAAAATCTCTGGGAGTGAGTCTAGCAATCTGTGCCTTAACAAGCACTGCCCCCGAGACTCCAGGTGATAGTGATGCCTGCTATAGTGTGAAAACCACTGATCTAGACTCTGGGATGCCACTGAACTTCCACATCATACAGAAAGAGCTTAAGGAGAAGAAGAAATCCAAAAGACCTGCTGATAGCTCACAGGCAATTTGGGTGACTTGCTTAACATCTTGCCTCTTAAATGCTCTCCTCTCTGGCTGGGAACAGCTTGGCAAGCTGCGAATATTTCCTTTTCTCTCCTTGCCTCTCTCCCACAAGACACAAGATAGTTCCTGCCCAGGCATCTCGGATTACCATTCCTTCTTCAAAGCCAATTAAAGGTCTCTAATCCCTCCTATGTTTACCTAAAGGATGAATTTGATCAGAAAGGATGAATGGGAAAGACAAAATCCTAGAAGGGCTTGGGAAAAAAAAGTTTCTGCTCCAGTGGTGGGAACCCACCCTTTCTCACTAAGCTTATTATGAACTACTGCGTTTTTTGAATTACAATTCTCTATCAGACTACCTCTTTCATCTAAAGTCCTCTGTTGTGCTTTCAAAAACAACTTTTGGCTTTACCATTAGTATTAAAAACTTTTGAATTTTTTTTTCTTCCCAAGTACATCTCAGTGATACCCAAAATAATAGTTTGAACTGTATGACATATTCATTTTGTGGGTGTTGGTTGATTATCAGCAATTTCTTATGATTTAACCTAATGTGTACATTCAAGTTTGCTTATAGGGCACCCATCATTCTGCCATACTCAGAATCCAAAGCAGATTATTTTCTAAAGACTTTTAGAAAAAATAGATCAGTTTGCCAGTTCTTAGATAGGGTCCTTACATAAGTAACTTAACCTTGCAAGCCTCACTTTCCTTATCTGTAAAGGTAAAGATATGGTTATACTTATAGGTTGATGTAGGAATTGGAAATAATGCATAGATGTGATATGGTGTCCAAATATTAATTGTTCTTATGTTACTATATCCTCCTTTAGCAAGGTTGAAGATAACATTATTGTATTAAAACTTTTACCTTGTCTCTTTTGTTAACTCTTAGCCTTGTTCTACTTACCTATTGATGGTGAGCCCCCAAGAAATAGGTCCGAACTGTGCATTTTTAAGGCCCTGATGCAGTGTATTACTTTGGGATAGTAAGAGGGTGATTTTTTTTCTGCCTTAACTAACCATTGTTCTTACTCATTTTAGAGAAGTGTCAGATTATTTGTGTATTTTGGAATTTTAGTGGAAGAGACGGTAGCCCAGTAATTGAATAGAGCTCCTCATCTGCTGAATTGTGCAATCTTTAAGAATTGGCTTAACCTCTGAATGTCTTCATATTTCTGCTGTGTACATGAGAATTGCATATAAGCCTCAATCTACTTTGCTGAGACTGGAAGTGCTAGGTAGACCTAGCTTTGAACTTTTGGAATGCAGAGATGCTCTAGATTACAAGGTATCAGTGCACCAAATAAAGATTATCATTATTCTTTGGCAATAGTCATGACATCAGGAAAACTTATCTTCTATTATGGTTCAAAGGCAGAATGAGAAAAGAATTTTTTCCCCCAGTGGAACCATCATCACCACAGGGATGTTTTGGAAGGTGTAACTGGAGTATTCTCAATGGCCTTTAAGATTAAGAGCTGCCTGCTCGTGTTGCTTCCTCAGGACAGGTGGAATAGGAGTCCTGAAGGACTTTCTGGCTTATTGCTAGATGTTAAAATACGTAAGTGGAAACCTGATACCCTGTAACTTGGACTGTTGACAAAGGACCCTGTGAATTTTCAAAGAAAGGCGTTGATTGGAAGTTGGCTTACATTCTCAGCCAGACTTGTTTATGGAATCACCCTGTTCTTAGAAGTAAACAAGGAGAGACAATTCAATCTTTTCATTGATAAATTGGCTTGCTCTGTGCTAGTAAAATGTTCTATGGCTCATTCATGGGCTGAGGGTTGAATAATGGCAGGTGTGGGCAATGAATTGGGAAGCCTCCCTTAATGAGAAACTGTAGAGATGGAGAAAGTGATGTTTGAATGGGAGAGCTTGAATCGGGGGCTTTGATTTTCTCCTCCTATTTAGTTAAAGTGCTTACAGTTTTAAAATATATCAAACTATGCAGATAAAATCCATGTACATGGAGACAATCATGTACAATTGACCAATGAAAATAATTCAACAACTTGGGTTCTTTGTCATTAGATGCATATTTTGAATTAATTTCTCCCTTAAAAAACATTCGATTCCTACTGGTATCACAGTTTATGGAGCAGAGATCCAGCAGCCCTGTGGACAATTTTGATTTTTCCTTGAAGAGTAAATTGTTAATTCTAGATCAGTCTTTCTCCCTTTTCTTTCTGCTTTTCTATTCATTACTGTATGTTCAAATATAGAGCCCTGCATTTTTATATTTATATAGTGATATATAAGCATAAACGGATCTTAAAAATTCCCCACAGTGTCACTCATCATGTGTTCACACACACACGTGTGTGCATGTACACATACTAGCTCAAGTTCCATTCTTTATCTCTTCTAGGTAAAGCCAATCAGGACTATTAACTATCTTGGCAGTGATTGGTCAAGTAAAAGAAAAGTGAATTCATACCCCATCCCAAAGCAAGTCAAAATTCAAAAGTTCCATAGGTATACCATTTAATGTCAGCATTATGGTAACCAAAGAGTTTTTCTTACATTTTTAATTTGATGAATACAAATTTTCTGGTATAAGTCAAGATTGTGATGTCCATATAGATGTTTTAATACAGTTTTTTTCCTTGTTTAAACATGATTCAGCAATTAACTTGCTTAGAGCTGCAGGAAGTGAATTCTAAGGATGAAGCGGGTGAGTCCTACTCTAGCACTGCCTCTATTTTTGTGGCAGTCTAAAATACCCAATAGCTGAAATAGTTTTGTGACCAGGAAAGAAGACTTGAGTTGGCCCAGCTATTTCAAGTGTCAGTGGAGGAGCCTGAGCTGGGAGCTGCAGCTTTTAACTATGAACATATAGTTGAAGATACCAGTGCAACCCAGGTTTGGCTATCATTGTACACACATCTTGCCAAGTGTTGTCACTACCCTTACAATAGAAGAACCAGTTGTGCGAGTTTTGGAATCATGGTAACTTATAGGTGGTAGCTCGGTCCAAACCACACTCTCTCTTCATGCTTCTTTGAGCTGTGTAATTTTAGTGTCATCTTCCTTTTCTTTTATCCTCTGGGAAAATAACTGCATGCTTCAAGGATCTGGGGCTTTCTGTTGGGTTTTGTATTTGTTTAGTAACAAGCATTACCTGAGAGGAGTCCACTTAACACGGGAATAAAATAGTTGTTCTTGGCTGGTCTCCCCAAGTTTACATCTCAGTTCTAGATGGAAGCTGAGTGTCTTTGGGCAAAGTACTTCATTTCCCTTCCTTCATCTGTTAAGTAGGGATGATGGAGGAGTGATATCAGCAAGATGATAGAAACGGAGTTTCCAGCTCTTATCTTCTTAAAGAAACATTAATTGGAATAATTGTCTACATGCAAAAAAATGCCTTTACAAAGTTAATAAATCTAGATGAGAGATTACAGCACATGGATGGAGCACAGAAATAAAATGCATTGAGGAGGCAGAGAGGGAAAGATTTACATTACTGGTACCACCCCTACTTTTTGGATGGGGAAGTAGAATGAGGGGAGTACCTCACTCTCTGTGGACTCCATCACAGAACCTGCCCTAGTCAAACCTGGCTAGCCCCTTCAGGACCCCCTGAGGTCAGGATGGACCTTATGTTCCTAGGCTCCTCTGGACTTAGGGTCCAGAACTGCCCCAGGGTCTGGCTGGCTCATGCATTCCAAAGCTCAAACAGATCTCCACAAAATATTAGCAAAAGGAATTCAGCAACACATTAAAGTGATCATGCACCATGACCAAGTAGGAGTTATCCCTGGGATGCAAGGATGGTTCAGCATAGACAAATCAATAAATGCGATATATCACATTACTGAAATACAAGGTAGAAATCATACAATCATCTCAAAAGATGCAGAAAAAGCATTTAACAAAATTTCACATCCCTTTATTATAAAATATCAACATATTGGCTATAAAAAGAATATACCACAACATAATAAAGGCCATGTATGACAAGCTCATAGCTAAGATTATAATATATGGTAGAAAGTTCTAAGCTTTTTCTCTAAGATCAGACAAAGACAAGGGTGTCCACTCTTGCTATTTCTTTTCAATATAAACTAAAGATGTAGCCAGAGAAATTAAAGAAAAAGAAAAAAAGAAAATATATCCAACCTGGAAAGGAAGAAATAAAATTGTCTGTGTTTGCAGATGGTATGATCTTGTTTCTAGAAAATCCTAAAGACTCTACAAAGTATCTGTTAGAACTAATAAATGAATGCAGTAAAGTTCTGGAAATAAAAAATATTACAAAAGTATTTCAAAAATCAGTTGTATCCCTAGTAGGACCAAGCCCCAGTTGCCCACAGTGGTAACCTGTTCATCGATTGGCCTTCTTCCCTTCTTGGTCTAGTCCCACTTTCTCATCTTCTTTTCTGGAGTCACCTTCCAAACTACCTGCCTCAAGGGTGTGCTTTTGGAACAATTCAAACCAGACAAATGAGAACAGTAACTTGCAATGGTGATTACTGTGAAGGACTCCATTCATCAAACCCAACGTCTCTTCCTATCAAAGTCATTTTCTGTTTTAGCAAATCCTTGGTGATATAACAAGTCCAAAGTCAGCATTCTATGCAGAGGAAGTCCATGGTGGCTAGGTCCTCCCCTGAAATTTCCTTCTTTCTCCTCTCTTCCCTTCAACCATCCCTCTTATTTTCCTCTCCAGGCTCACCTCTTCCTAGTGCACCCTACTATTTTACAATGAGATTATGACTGTTGTATAAGAAATGGAGAAATTTGGAATGATAGTCTTAATTTCTCCTCAAATTGACGTGGTTTCTAAGTATTCCAGTGGTAAAGATAACAGAAAGCAATATCACGACTTCCTCTCACATTGACCACTTTTATTATTTCATCTTTGAGGGGTTGCATTTTCCTTGTTTCCATATTTAAGTTCACATGAATGCCTTACTTAGGTTCAACTTTTTAGAAAAATTAGTAACATAAGCTGGATTTTTGTTGAAAGGTTAATATTTCTTTATGTCAATTAACTAACTTTACTTTTACATCCCACTTAATATCATCTGTATCATTGTCAACTTTAAGATGCAATCAATAAATAAATATTGTACATGTTTAAAGTGTACAATGTGATTTTTTTGGTGGGGGGCACTGGGGATTAAATCTAAGGGCACTTTACCACTGAGTTACATCCTCAGATCCATTCATTTATTTATTGACAGAGTCTGGCTAAGTTGCTTAGGAACTCATTAAGTTGCCCAGGCTGGCCTAGAACTTACAATCCTCTTGCCTCTACCTCCCAAGTTCTTGGGATTACAGGTGTGCGCCACCATGTCTGGCTTACAACATGATGTTTTAACATACATACACATTCTCAATGATCATCACAATCAAGGTAGTGAACATATCTATCACCTCACATACTTCTGTGTGTATGGTGAGAACATTTAAGATCTACTCTCTTAGCAAATTTTATGTATACAATACATTTTACTAACTATAGTCAGCATGCTATAGTTGAGCTATAATCTATAGCAATCAAAATATACGGAATATATACTTTTTTGGAGATTTTTTATTAAGGAGTTGAGTTGTTATGCAATCGTAAATGTGTATAAAGTAATAATAAGATATGTACTTGATCTTAAATCATAGTTACCCCCACATCACCCATACCCCAATCTCTAGATTCTTCTGTTATACCCCTATGAGAGATATAAATCTCTCTCTCCCTCCCTCTTTCTCTCTCTATATATATGTATACACACATGCATATATATACACACACATACA
>PVKS010007898.1:0-70821 GCA_004027875.1 Aplodontia rufa | reverse complement strand
TGTATCTGGAAAATGGGGATAATAATGCCTATTTCAGTAGATTGTCTTGGGAATGAAATAAGACAATACGTGTACAACTCTTGAGGCAGAGCTGATGTTGGGGTTCAGAAAATGCTACCACACCGCGAATGTCTCGGAAGTACAGCTTCTCTCTGACCTTCTTCTGCCTTGCTGTCTCTCATTCTTCGTTGCTCTCTCCCAGGTCAAGATGTTGGAATTAGAATTCCACTTCTTTATTATCTGCTACTTAAAAATATTAAAATATTTCTATAACTTTTCCCCAGTCTTCCTTCCTGTGTAAAAACTGGTCATAAAGATATTCATTGAGGGGCTAGAGCAGTGGCTCAGTGGTACAGTGTTTGCCTGGCATGCAGGAGGACCTGGGTTCAAACCCATATTAAGTGTCAGAAAAACTAAAACCAGATGAAAAAATAAATAAAATGGATTCTCTCTCTTTTAAAAAAATATATATACATATTCTTCTTGTGTGTGTGTGTATGTGTGCTTGGGCTTGAAGCCAGGCATGTTTAACTACTGAGCCACATCCCCAGTCCTTGCTTTTTATTTTGAGACAGGGTCTCACTAAGTTGCTAAGATTGAGGCTGGGCTTGAATTTGCTATCCTCCTGCCTCAGCCTCCTGAGTAGCTGGGATTATAGACAGGCATGAGGTACCACACTCAACTTCAGGGGCCAGGAGGAGTCTGAGCAGACCTTGCTGGATTTCCACACGAAGTCTACTTCTTTTAGCTCGTCCCATGTCTAATCACCCTCTTACCTTGTCAAATCTCATTTCCAACACTGCTGCTCTTACTTCATCAACCCTAAACGTAAAATCCAATAGCTTCCCCTGGGTCTGTGATTCTTCCATCACTTAAAACTGTGATCCAATGCACATTTCACACTTCTCTGTTGTTAACCTGTCTTGTGTTATAGGGGTCTCAGCTGTGAGCCTTTATGAAGGGCAGGAAAAGGATCACTTTCCTTTTCTGCCCTGACACTTGCCACCCATAAGCTCCCCGTAGGTGGGATCCTTTCCTGCTGTGCTGATGGTAGTCATCCGTAGGGATCACAGCCTAACTTTGCCTCATATTGTATGCATATTGAAAAGTAAACAGTAGGACTGGAGTGGTGGCTCCGCAGTTATGGCACTTGGCACGCGTGAGGACACAGGTTTGAATCCCAGCACCATATGTTGGAGCAGCCAAAGTCACATGAAAAACTAAATAAAATTGATTCTCTTTCTCTCTCTCACTGTCCCTCTCTCTTAAAAAAAAAAGAAAAAAGAAAAGAAAAAAGGAAAAGTAAACATATGGCAATGACACTGGGGGAGCTTAATGTCCACGTTGTTATAGGGGAAAAAGTGTGAACAACTTGTGTGAATAACTTTACTGCTCTTCACCAAAAGCGGGAAGAGGGAGACGTAGCCATGGCTATGGACCTGGCAGGCTGTCATTGGCAATTATTGAGCCTCCTCTTTGCTTTGTTCATCGTGATAAAATCACAGCCACAGAATGAACAGGTGAATTTTCCTTTCATACCGGGGGAAGGGCAGGCAATCTTGAGATTTGGGTTCTCCTGCTGTAAAAGTGCCTTATCAACGATCTTCATTTTCCAGGTGAGAGGACAAGGGAGGCGTCAAAGCTTCTTCCTGGAGAAAGGGAAGGAGTAGGGATTGTGCCCAAAGGGAAGCGACCTCTTGTACACAGCCCTTCAACTATGGCAGACCTTGGCTGGAGGGTGATGATGTGGGTGCTGAGCTCTGGGGAAAAGCATCCCAGTGCCTGTGGCCTGAGGACCCAGGGAGAAGAAAGCAGCAGAGAACCCAGAGAGCCAGTGCCAACAGTTGGAGGGAGCAGCTTTCAACCATGGCCTGTTGCAGGAGGAGCAGAGGTGACCATGACCATGCTTCCTTTTGTGTTACCAGGACTGCACCAGCCCTCATGTTCCGAGAGCAAATAACCACAACCAAATCAAAACAAAAACGACAGTTCCTCGATTTCCCCCTGACCTTGGTATATAGGACTAGAAGGTAGATTTAGAAAATGAAAAATGTGGTATTGCTCAAACTTGGAGCACTGAGTCACAGTTTCTCCTGATTAAAGTAACTCCCATACAGGCTTGAATTCTTCCATTAGGTTGTCAAGCTCAAACTCCTAGGTTGAAGAAAATTGGTACCGCAGAACATTCCCCACCCCACTGCCCCAGCAAAAACATATGATTGTGGGTGTTGTTGGCTTTGCATGTCCTTCCTTGTTTTCTCTGGGTCCCCACGGTGCCCTTTGTACTGGCACGCCTCAGAGACTTGGATGGGGGCCTTGGAAAGGCTGCTGATCCTGAATGGTTGTATTTCCTGCTGGAGATCAAGATGTTTTAGCAGGCATTCTTTTCTATTAATGGCTCTCCAGGCTTTGGACTTAACTCTGCTGCTTGCACACACACAGTCTTGGCAAGAGAATGTCACACCACCCTTTCCGCCACCCCCGTCCACCTACTGCACCCTTTTCTCCTTCTGAACCTCAGAAGGCTCCAAGAAGGGAACAAGTTGCCACCTGCTGTAATGCCTGCCAATAGTTGGACTGGATTTTCCTGCTAAAGCAGCCCAGTCCCTGTGTATCTGAAGCACTGGTGACCCATGGAGGCCTATGTGGTTAGCTGCCATCTGGAAAAAAAAAAAAAAAAGTTTGGCAGGCAAACAGTAAAATGACTCTTTTTCAAGCGATTCCGAGAACCTATAAAGTGACTTTGTTGTAAAACCTGTGATTTTTCCTTTCTCCTTTCCAATGAGTTGGATTTTTGAACTATACTTAGTATTCAGAACTCAAAGTACTCTCTGTTCTCACTGCTTGCGAATGTATTACAAAGTGAGCCCTTTCTCCCAGTAAGGGGCAGGGGTTTTTGAAGAACCCTGCTGTTGTCCTTCAGATGGTAATTGTACTTGACACACTTGAACTGGCCATCATCACACCAGGACCTAAATACATTTCTGAGCAAGGAAAAGGGAAAAGCTGTTCTCTCACTCTTAAATTAATTTTTGTGTATTTTTTTTTAAATTCCAGCCTTCCCCAAATAGAAACTGACTGCCATAGAAAGTGATGCAAGAAATGAACCTGTACTGTAATACCTACAGTATGCTGGGGATTCAATATGCATGCTCTCGTCTAATCTTCCAGGAGGCTAGCTCAGACAAGCTATCATTGGGATCTGAGAGGTTCTCAGTAATTAACAGGATGGGAGCTTCAGGAAAGGCCTAACACAAATCACAAGGCCCATTGAGTTGCCCAATGCCACTTATGCCCTCTTCTATTGCTTTAAGCAAATATTGAGGTCAAATTATATTCAAGAGGTGGGGAGACAGTTTCTATCTATGTGCATAGGAGGGCTGGGTGGAACTACTGAGACCATTTTTGCAGATCAACTATCACACCACACCTGAATAAACAGAAGTGATGGGAGCTGGCTAGTACCCAGCCCCCAAGGAGTAATTCTAAATGAAGCAACTTTTACAAACTGTTATGAGCCACTTTGCAGAAAGTGCAGTGTAGAGTCAAGCTGGAGATACACATTTCTGCCATAAACAGAAATAGTCTGTCACCATTATGTGCAAAATCAATTAGGTAGGTTTAATCAGATTGGAGGGTGTGGTTCCAATGATTAGACAAAATATAGACAATATTTATTTTGCAGACCTGTGAGTCACTGTGGGGTGCTGTGGAGAAGTCCAGTTTAGGAGCAGCTGAGATTGAACTGAGGCCTGCGGTCTGTTGGCTGAGGACGTTCTAAAGGATTACGATGCTCTGGGCAGAGAGAACAAACTGGTTTTCAAACGTGAGCCCCAGATGGAAAGTCAGAAGCCTGTGTGCTTCTAATGGGAGGTGTTGATTTTCAACTGAGCTGCTTCTTGCATATGTCCCTGAGAAACATGTTCCTGGGCGGGCAGCCGCCATGATTTATTTATTCAGCAGTGGTTAATGATTGTCCAGGCCACACCAGGTTGACATGCTAGTTATCAGGGTCTATGGTCATTTCCCTGTCTCTGAAGGCTTTCCATCTCTAGCTGTTGGTGTGATAAGCGGGGATTTTTTTTTTTTTTTTTTTTTTTTTTTTTTTGTCTCCAGGAGGTTAACTATTTGCAGTGACCTTGGTGTTCCTGTTTCCGGATGATGGGTTGAGAAAGAAGCCAAGGAGACATAGCACCCAGTAGTATGGGGACAGAAAAATCCCCAAGCTGAACCTACCCACAGGGGAGCAGCAGTAGCCTCAGAGCGTGATGTAGGAGACCTTGTTTTAGTCTCCATTTGCTTTTGGCCAATGCTTGTATCCTTGGGTGCTCTCCTCTTTCTCCCACAGCAGGTGGGCTCATCCTAGTTACCTTTTGAAACTAACTGCTGCACTGCATCCCTCCAGTATTATCCAGGTGCTGATCAGTGATCTTTCAGGTTAAAGCAGCACTTTTTGGAATGTGTATCTGATAAGGTCACTTCCGTAGCTTTCCACTGCCTCTGAATTTGGCAAGGAAACTTTTCATAATTTGGCCTTCCTATTTCTCTAGACTTCCTTCTTGCCACTGATCTTCCTCTGTGGTGATGCAGTGTTAGGGTACCTATGTGCCAATAATTATCCCTTCTTGTATTCATATGCTTTGCCAAAAAAAAAAAAAAAAAAAAAAAAAAAGATGTGGGTTGAAGGGGTTGAGCCTTTTTCCCTACCCTTTGACTCTGGGTTGTTTTGCTTCGGCTTGTTAAATATACTCAGAGTGGCACTGTGTCACTTTTGACCTTAGACCTCAAGAAACCTGGAGTAAGTAGTTCTGTTCACTCTTAAAACCCTACGTTTATTAAGAGGACAGGGAGTATGGGAGTCTATTTGGAAGACAGGACAGTTATCACAGGCAAAGCTGTCCTAGACCAGTCTGACCCTGGTTGATGCCCAGACACAAAACAGAGAGCTGTCTACCCATCCCTCTGTTGACTGCCAATGTATGAATGAACTATATGAATGAACTCATGGGTAATAATAATACCGTCATTATTTTAAGGCACTGAGTTTTGGGCCTGGCTATTACACAGTAGTAGCTAACTGATGCATCATTAATTCCATGTCTCTACACTGTGGGATCCAGTCAGGCTGAATTTCTTGCTATTTTCTGTATACAGAATCTTCATTTACCTTTTGACCTTTGCCAAGCTTGCTGCTTCTGCTTGGAAAGCTCTTATCTTTCAGGTTCAACCTTTGCTTGGCTAAAGTCTATCATTCTTTAATAGCATAGGTAGATGGGTCTTTCCCCAGCAAGTTTTACCTAACCCTCACCATGACTAAGTTAACTGTCACTACTGACAAAGATTCTCCTTGACCTAGCTCTGTTCAGGTGCCCTCTAGGCCTCAACCTTCAGTGTTCATCTTTGTTAGACCTGCATGACCCAAATTTAGCAAAAATCCTATTAACTCAGTTTAGAAAGAACTTTCTACCCTTGATATCTGGTCACCTTGGCCTGCCTTTAGCAAGAATCCAATTAGTTAAGTTTGGCACAAATTATCGTAACCTTTTAGTAATTTCCCATCTGCCGATACCTCAACCCTGCATCTTGGATATAAATTCCTACTGTGCCTTGTATTTGGAGTTGTGCCCAATCTCTTTTGCCTCCTACAAAACCCCATTACAATAGTCTTTGAGTAGAGTCCTTCTTGCCATCTTTAGCAAGTGTCAGAATCATTTGTTCTTTAACATGGTCATGTCCTCCTGAAGCACCCTGCTCTTAGCTTTTCTTAGCATTTGTTATACCATCTTATAATTGCCTGTCCACTCATTGAACTTGCTATTCAAGATCCTGAAGGCAGTCCTGAGTGAATGTCTGAGCTTATTACAGCGTCTGGAATATAGGAGGGACACAGTATAACCTTGTCAATGAATGAATGAAGTTATTCTATGTCCCTAAGTTTCCATTTTCTTATGTACAAAATTTAAGGGATGGAAAGAACTTGGGATGTAAATGGGTTTTGTTTCATATGCCAACTCTAATCCATTAATCCTCAGTGTCTGTAGTTCTGGATCGGTGAGGATTGTGCCACTGTGACTGGAGCCATAGGGAAGCATGTCATGATTAATTAGCTATGTCTGCCATGGTCAGGAAATAGGAAGTGGCGGCAAACCTGCCAAAGATGTGTCAATCTAGGGAAAGCTCATTTCTCCAGATCCTGTGAATATCAATCTTGCAAATTGTAGCCATGTCTGTATTTATATTGTGCCAAATTGGATAAAAATCAAACGTGAAACTCACTAGATGCCAAAGTTAATGTTGCTTTCTGTGGTAGAGACTGGGTGCTCACCAGTTCTTTTCTCTCTTCTGCCTGGGCACACATCTAGACTGTTTTTCAAGACCCTACACATTGAGTTTGGGCCACACACCAAGTCCCAGCAATGCTGATTTGATGTGAACCCCTCTGGTCAAGCTCAGGAGAGGCTTCCTTGTGTTCCTTCTTCCTTCCTCATTGACTGTTTCCATAAAAAAGAATCCGCTGGAAGAATCTGGGCACCTGGGTGACTGTAACCAACACTGGACCTCCACAGTATTGAGGAATAAGCCTTTTTCTCTCAAGCCACTGAGACTGATTATTTTGGAGGAAGGTTGTTATTGTAAACTATCTTCTGACCTTATTTTCTTCTCCCTTTTAATTTTTAGGTGCAGAAGCATTGGAGCATACATGGAATGGTATCCATGGAAGTCAATAAAAATCACATTTGATACATTGAATGCTTCAGCTAACCTTAAGTAATGACATTATAAACTGAGTAACTTTAGAAGCCTATCTTGTTCTGTTCTGCATTTCTTGTTCTTTCTATGAGTTCTTTTCCCACAGAAGGTGACCTATGCAGGGGCATGACAAAAGCCCCACATAGAACACCCCCTTTTTCTGTGATATCAGTTACCCAACAATCCCTGAAGATGGAAAAAGCTTATGGCTCTTAAGCCCAAGAGGTTTAGAAGGTCTCCCCTCAAACTTCTTACCTTTCTCAATTTGATCGCAAAGGTTTTCAAGCTCATGACAGAAACAGAAAACGTACATTGAAAATATTCACGCCTCTCTGCAGCAGTGCGGGGCCATCAATATGCATATCCAGCCTGCCAGCAGCTGCCTCCGTGCAGGGAGCCAGGTCCTGGCGATGGGAAGGGGAAGTGGGCGAAGCGGCCTTTCTGTAGCCTAGTCCAGTCCTCTACCTTGGGCATCTTACCTTCTCTTGCTAGGCTGTTGTGCCTTTATTTTTTCCTGCTCATTATGGTTCCCAGAGTTGCTTGCCTTTCATGCAGTGGCAGATTCCCTTCCTGTGACCCCATCAAAGCTTCCTCATTCTGTGGCTCAGTTTTCTCACCTGCTTCTTTGCATTACTCTGATCTTACTAATTTTTGTGAACTTGTGGCTTACTGGGTCCCTGGTAAGGGAAGTGACTTGCCTTTGCTGTCTCTGTTACGAACATGTCTACAGCAACCTGTGGAGGGACAATGTTGCCTAAACTGGGAGATTTCCCACTGGATGTTTTAGGCCACTAAGGACAAAACAATGCTTCTGTAGCTGACTGGTTGGGGGAGGCCCTTGGATGTGTATGGCTTCCTGGTGCTCCGTTGAGAGTAGCAGAGTCATCTGCCAGTGCCCAGGTCCGGTCCAGTGTATATGCGGTGACAGCCGAGGAGACCAAAGCAAGAGTGGGTGTTCTGATATAATAGGAGGCAGGTGTCTGCAGGGGGGTTGAGTCAAAGTCAATGGTGTGGTGTAGATTTCTAATAAAACAGGGGAGGAGGAGAGCAATGGGACTGGGTAGGGATAGAGAAAAGTTTTAGATGCAAAAAATGAACAAGCAGAATGAGACAAACTGGAAGTTTATTTTTATTTTTTATGTTTTTACATTTCGTGAGTGTCATTGAATAGGTTTGTGGGCTCGATTTTGCCTGTGACTTTGACAAGAGAAACCCATGCCACCAACATCCTCCACCAGGTCACTTTTTTTTTGAGACCTTACCATATACAGTGGTTCGTTTATTGACCCCTGGAAATCTACATGGTTTAAATATCATTGTCTCATGTTTGCAAATGAGGAAACTATGGTTAAAGAGTAACTTTCTGGAAGCTTACAAAGCTAGTAAATTGGCAGAGGCTAGAGCCTTGTTCTCAACGGTTCTGCCACATTATTACAAACACTTCCAAGTAGGGCTGCCTGTTATCAGCCCCACCTTCTTCATAAAATGTTAGTGGAAGGTTGCAGGGACCAGCGATGAGCGATGAGCTGTTCCACCTGGAGCTGCTCTCGCCTGCGTGGGTTCCAGCAGCATCTTTGAATGTCCACATGTGAAGCATCCAGTATCTTCTGGCAGATTGATTGCAGAAGTCAGCTGCCAGATCCAATAAGATAAAGCCCCATCAGTGCCAGAGAATGGGAGACATCAAGGTGAAAGCCCTTGAGAGTCAGCTTGTCTGTTATCTTTCTCCAGTGCTGTGGGACCTCCCAAAGGAAGATTCCCCAAAGATGCTTTTAGAGGGCCAGGGTGATGACAAAAGCCATGTATAACTATCTTTGCAGAAGGAAAATCTATGGTGACAACAGGCTCCGAGTCACCAAATGCACTCTGCCACATTACTGGAACTCGACTACCACAGTTTGTCTGAAGAAGTCAGTGGTGGTTCCAGCCCAGGTTTCCAGTGGGAGGGATGCAGTTTAGCATTCAGATCTTTCAAAATCAATTTAGCTCATGCTCTATAAAGTCCTAGATGGAATTGACAGCAGCTTCCTCCCAGGTTCCTCTATCCATCTGAAGAAAGTGCTGAGCTGTTTTAAACCTATTCGAGACCAGGACTCACCTTCAAGGGTAATTTTCAGATGTACCTGCAAAGAGATTTCACTTAATTCCAGACCTTTCCTTCCCACTAGTATGCATACCCAGCAGAGCAATCCCAACCGTTGTACCTGGATTTTATGTATGGTGATCTGAAGTGGGAAATATTCAAGAGACTGGTGCCTAGTGGTGGAGTCAAAAGATTTTCATCTGCCTGCTCTATTCTAAGAAATGGGGATAACGATAATGAACTCTGCTGGGTGGGTATGGGCCAATTAGTCCACGTTCCTAAAGCTCAAAGTCTTATTACAGCTTTACTGCTTATGGAGAATGGGCAGCCTTTCCTGTGACTTTGCATGTGATACTAATTGCCCTGGAAATGTCGGGAATTTGATCTTCCATCAAATCCTCCAGCCCTTCAGATCCCTTGACATCTTCTGCTATTTGCATCTCAAGGTTAACGGAGGCTGTTGCTTTCTGGATGCTAATCAGTTGTGAAAACTTTTGATCTCCTCTTGAAAACTAAAACACTTTGCTGTGGCCTTGTTCTGAATATGGAGAGCTGAGCAGTAGAAGCAGACAGGCGGGCTTTATTGGGATGAGCCATGTATGTGTATGTAGCTGCTGTGAGTTTTAATTCTGTCTTAGGACTCTATGGAATCTTGGGAAATTACTTAGTGATTCTGAGTTCCTCTGCCCCAAATCTAAATTTTGTCACATCTCAGGGCTGTAGATATTATCATTATAAAACTCTAATTCATAATAGCTTATAGACTTAAACTTGGCAAACATGTTTTTGGATGTAGTTGGCAGACATACATCTATACATATCTGTTTTCTTATTGTGCAATTTCAGTGATGTTAGGTACTTTATAGTGATAAAGTTATGCTTTTTTAACATAGTAATGCTGGGATCAAACCCAGGGCTTTCCATGGCTAAGGCAAGCATTGTATTCCTGGGTTATATCTCCAGCCCAATAAAATTGTCCTTCTGAAATAAGGATTCTTGACAGTGGCACTGTTAACATTTAGGATCAATTCATTCTTTGCTGTGGGGTGCTGACTCTGCATTGCAAAATCTTTAACGGCGTCCCTGATTTCTGCCTACTAGGTACCAGTAGCACCCCTAAGTTGCAACAACAAAAAATGTCTTAAGATATTGTCACATGTACCCTGGGGTAGAGTTGCCAGATTTAGCAAATAAAAATAGAGGATGCTTAACTAAATTTGAATTTCAGAGAAACAATAATTTTTAGGACGTGTGAATGTAACTGGGTGCACTATATATAATCTGGCAATCTACTGGAAAGGAAGGGCAAACTTTCCCCCTAGTTTAGAAACACTGTTCCAGAAAGAGATTTGTATGCATCAATGAACTCCTTACCAACTGCCTCATCCTTTATTTATTCCTGCCCAAATTATTAACCATCAATAATTTATTCTTTCTCATCTCACTCCCCATTTCCAGCCCTCCTCCTCCTCTTCTTTCTTCTTCTTTCTTCTTTCCTCCTCCTCCTCCTCCTCCTTCTCCTCCTCCTCTTCTTCTTCTTTTTAAGAGAGAGGGACAGTGAGGGACAGGGAGAGAAAGAGAGAAACAATTTTTATTTGGTTTTTCATGCAGCTTTTGTTGCTCCGAGACTTTGTTGTGTACGTGGTGCTGGGGTTTGAACTCACATACTCGCGCATGCCGGGCAAGCACCATTAGCCCTGAGCCACCGCTCAAGCCCCAATTCCAGCACTCTTGATGGAGGATAAAGTATATTCCATGTGGGCTCTCATCACAAAGTTACTGGCCTTAGTTGTGAGAGGAAATCAAAATATATTATTACTATATGTTTGAGGTTGTGATAAAATGAGAGTCAGTCACAGAATGAAACAGGTAAGGCTATTTCATATGATGTTTTTCCAAGCAGAAACCATCCACAAATGGCCCAGGACAGAAACTGCTATGTTCTTTCAAGATCTCCATGGATGCTTTGAAAGTCAGGGCCAGAAGTTACTGTGAGTTCTCATTGCAATTTAACCAACAGGTATTTTTGAAGCAATGATCGTGTTAACCAGGTGCTGCCTGGCACACAAACAAGAAAAGGGCACAGTCTGTGCTTGTGGAGAAGCAGCAGATTGTACTTGGATAGAGATATTCTTGCTGATAACAGGTGGCACATCCCAGGGTCTATTCTAGTACAGGTGATAGACATGGGTTTAGGAGACACTCCCATAGGCAGGATGGGAGTCTTGGAAGCCTCTGCAGAGTACGTGAGATGGTGGGATAGGTAGGATTCGGGTGGGGATAGAACGGATTGGAAACATGTGAGTGCTTGCAGAGACTCAATAATTGGGTTCTTAAAACAGGCCTATAATGCAGTGATCCTTTAAATTGATAGTCTTTTGATATTATGACTTTTGCAGCCAAATGGATGGAGATGGAAAGAATTATGCTCAGTGAAGTATCCCAATCTCAGAGACTCAAGGGCCAAATGGTTTCTCTCATCTGTGGAAGCTAGAATACATGGGGAAGCCGTATGTTAGACAGCTAAGGTAACAAGAACTTCAAACTGTATGATTCTCAACGTAATAGGGGGATGACTCCCTAGGATACTTGGAGGTGTAGGGAGGGGGGTGGGGGGAGGGTGAAGGAAGAACTCCTAGGAGACTGGAGAGTGGGAATATGGGGGAACCATCTCAGAAGCATATCTCATTCCTCCATGAGATACCCATTCAACACAGGAGTTCTTCTGAGGGAAACAGTAACAGGGGAAACCCAAGCTGGGCATTCATGATTGGGCATTAGCCCTGGATAACTAAGTATATATACATTGGTTATTGATGGTTGGATAATGTTTCCCCATCAATTGTATCTCTATAGACATCTAATAAAAATATTAATAAAAAGAGGAAAACAAAAAAATAAATTGATAGTCTTTAAATATTTGTTCAGTATTAGTTTAGAGAAGTGGTGGAGGATGCATGAGGGAAGGGCAAAGAAGAAAGTTAGCTTTTGTCAGCCTTTATCTTCTCCTTTATGGTTCCCAACAATTTAATACCCTGCCACTCTGCCAACAGAGTGTTAATCAGACTACCAGCTTAGAGACTGTGTGTTAGTAGTGGGCCTGCTGCTGGAGTAAGGTGACCTGTGCTCTCCACTCCCTCTGCAAACACTTCACCATGTATTTCTTGGAATTCTATGTGGGGCTTTCCCCAAGGCAGCTTCTCCACTTTCTGACATTTAACATTGTGTTTCAGCATCCCTTGTGGATTTTGTTCCTGTTGATTGCCCAATGAGGTGCCTCCTCACTCCAGCTCTAACCTATCAGGATGTCCTTGACACATATGTTGTGATTACAACATTTGTATGTGTCGTTCACTCTTTGAGGGAATCTTCACTGTAAGTTCTATGAAGGCTGCCTGTGGGGGAATTGGAAGAGGCAGCACAAATCCTAACACTGCCAGGAGCATTAGGCTGGAAATTGGGAGGCTGGTTTTGAGCTCTGGCTTTGCAGCTAACTTACTGACATTGTGTGTTACCTCACATCTTCAACCTGACCCTTCATTTCTTCCTCTAATACGGAAGGTTGGACTACTACAGCCTGGGTAGCAAAAGGTTTGACTTATATGCCAACTCTAACTGATCAGTAGCATCTGAAATCATACACAGAGAAAGCTTTTCAGATCACATCTGGGGTCTGGAAGAATGAGCAATTAGTGATGCCTACCACTGGTGAAGAGATGAGGTAGTGCTAGTGATTTTTTATCATGCCTTGGTTGAATCAGCTCTAGGAAATTCTGGCTGGAATTCTGAGTCTCATGAGTACTGGTTAAATGTTTGCAGAACATTTGTTTTCAAAAATTAGGGCTGGAGCGGTTGTGGTGCTGAGTACGTGAGTTCAAATCCCAGCACCACATTCATAACAAGGTCTCAGAGCAATGACAGCTACGTGAAAAACTGAATAAAATTGATTCTCTCTTTCTCTCACTGTCCCTCTCTCTTTAAAAAGAAAGAAAGAAAGAAAGAAAGAGCAGGAGGAGGGGGCGGTGGCAGACTACTTTTAAAAAAATTAGGATTCTGTTGACTTTCCCAAAATGATAGCTAGGTTATTTAAAGCAGGAGACTCACCTTATTTCTTTGTTTCATGTAGGATTGCTTTGCTTTTGACTTAGCTCATTAGGATCTACTTATCTGTGGTTTTTCTATAAGTGGGGAATTCTTATCCTTATAGATTCCCATTGCTACCAAGTCTTTACTGTGACCAATAAATACAAGTTGAAAATTTTATTATAAAACAAGGTGATATAACCAAAACCCAACCAAAATAAACACAGATCCAAATCCTATAAAAAATTTAAGAGGGAAACTTCAGACTTTGTAAAAATATTTGCAAATACTCAAGTAATACTTAACAGATAAAGTACTTTTAAAACCAACAAGAAAAATGTGGCACTGTAGGGGCTGGAGCGGTGGCTCAGCGGTTACGGCGCTTGCCTGGCATGTGCAAGTATGAGAGTTCGAACCCCAGCACCACGTACACAACAAAGTAATCAAGCAATGAAGGCCACATGAAAAACTAAATAAAATTGATTCTCTTTTTCTCTCTCTCACTGTCCCTCTCTCTCTTTAAAAAAAGAAAAAAATGCAGCTCTATAGAAAAAGAGCAGAGAATTTTATATAAACAGAATCAATGCTGTAGTCTCTGGTGTCTTTCACTCACCATAATTATCCTGGGATTCATCTGTGTTGTGCATTAGTAGTTGTTTGCAAACCAGTTCTGCATTGTATATCTCTATCAGCAGTGTACACAAATTTCAGTTGTTATACCTTCATCAGCACTTGGTAGGTCAGCCTTTTGTATTCAGCCATTCTAGCTATTGTGCAATGATATCTCATTGTGGTTTAATTTGTAGTTCCTTAGTGATGGATGCTGAACATCATTTTGTGTGATTATTTACCATCTTTATATCTTTTGGTGAAATGTCTATTTAAATATTTTGGTTCATGTTTGAGTTGTTTTCTTATTACAGAGTCGAACTGTCCTTTATATATTTTGAGTGCAATCCTTTGTCATATATCTATTTGCTGATAGTTTCTCCTGGTCTTGTACTTGCCTTTTCATTTTTTTTAAGAAAACAATTTATTAAAGATAATATTCAACTTGGTGCGCCCATAATGCTAACTTGGCTGAGGCTGGAGGACAGCAAGTGCAGAGAGCCCGGACAACCTAGTGAGACCCTATGTCAAAACTGAAAAGGTCCAGGGGTGTAACTCAGATAGAGAGCAGAGAGCACTTGCCTAGCTTGTGAGGCACTGGATTTAATCTCTAGCACCTGTGACCACAAAAAAAAAAAAAAAAAAAAAAAAAGATGCTGGGAACATAACTGGGTGGTAAAATGCCCCTAGGTTCAATCCTGCAATACTGCACAAAATGGGGGTGTGATTTGTTGGCAGAGGCCTTGCCTAGCATGCATGAGGCCCTGAGTTTCATCCCTAGCACTACACAAAAAAAGTTCATCTGTAGAGATATGACTGGGCTGATAACACCCCTATAATTGCATTTACTTGGGAGGCTGAGGCAAGAGGATCCCAAGTTTAAGGCCAGTCTTAGAAACTTAAGGAGACCTTGTCTCAAAATAAAAAGGATTGAGGATGTTGCTCAATGGTAGGGCACCCTTGGGTTCAAACCCAGTACTCTGACCCTCCAAATGTAATGTAGACTGCAGGGACTGGGGAATGGCTCAGAGGCAGATAACAATTCTCAAGGTCCTAGATTCAGTTCTAACAGGATGAAAAGCTTGGCTGCTGCTAGAGGGAGTGACATTGCCTTGTGTGATACTCTGACACCTGGCAGCTGTACAACTTGGTTGAGTTAACTGCACTTCTTCCTCTGGAGATCCCCACCTCAAGCACTGAGCCGTTTTCAGATACAGATCTTAGCAATGGCTAAAACCTCTGCAGGTCCCCACATTCCCAGTCCCCTTTCGGGGGCCCATCAGTAACAGATTGAAGGCACATAGGAACCCAGAGAACATCTAAAGTTTGTAAAAACAAAAGACAAAAAACAAAAAACCCAACCAAACCTAAAAAACAACACACAGAAAGAAACCCTGGAATTCCGTTTGTAGCTGAAGGGCTAGGACTAGAAATTTCCCAAATTGGAACATTTATGTCAAAAACATTGACCATGAGAAATTAGAAATATGAAGAGAATAGGATAAAGAGTTAAGTGTCATAACAGGGTACTCAGTAATAATACCCTTTCAGGGAAACCGGATAGATACCCTTTCTATTCCCCCAGCCTCTGTCCTGTTTAGGGGTGGGCAGTACATAGTAGAGTCCATGAGACCAGAATTTTCTCTGCCTTCACCCCTGTTGTTTCTCCTTCAGCATATTCTGGTCTTATTCTGTGGCTGAATGGAACCTGGATTTTTTTTTTTTTTTTTTTAGAGAGAGGAAGGGACAGTGAGAGAGAGAGAGAAGGAAAGAATCAATTTTATTTTATTTAGTTTTTCCTATAGCCTTCATTACCCTGACACTTTGTTGTGTATGTAGTGCTGGGGTTCGAATCCACATCCTTACCCCTTCCAGGCAAGGGGCATAACCTCTGAGCCACTGCTCCAGCCCCAGAACCTGAAAATTTTGTAGGGCTGGACAGCAGTGTGGGAATCGAGGAAATTCAGAAATGTTGATGTTGCAGATCAAAGGCAGACAGCTTCCAGGATGCCTCCTCAAACAGTGCTTGTTGTTTTGTAAAGCAAAATTGTAATGAAGTCCAATTTATTGAATTTATGGGTCTGACTTAAGAAGTGTTTGCAAATCTCAATGTGTCCTCTGTTTTCTTCTAGAAGTGTAAGCACCAAAACTATAAACCTTTAAGAAGAAAACAAAGGAGACATTGAGATTTGCAAATACTTAAGTCAGACCCATAAATTCAATAAATTTAAGACATTTGAGAGGTGGAGGACAGGAATAGAAACCTGATAGGGAGCAGAAACTGATTATAAACTTCATTGAGCTGAAAGTTGTGGTATATCTTTGGATTTACTTTTGTAATACCCTGAAAGAACAGATGCCAAGAATTTAGGCAAGCATGCTGGATTCCATTGTAGGGTTGTTGAGATGAAATAAGGTGGTGGTGGTGGGGCTGGAGCGGTGGCTCAGTGGTTATGACACTTGCCTGGCATGCACGAGGATGTGGGTTCAAACCCCAGGACTACATACACAGCGTGTCAGAGCAACGAAAGCCACAGGAAAAACTAAATAAAACTGATTCTCTCACTGTCCCTTGCTCTTAAAAAAAAACAAAAGTTGTTGGTAACATGTCTTGGTGGCAGGATGCAGGTTTGCAGCTTGGGAAAAAAGTCAGCATTAGAAATACAGATTAAGGAAGTGTCTAGAATATAGGGGCTTGTTTAACAGAGAAGGATAGACAAAATCTTCAGCTGGAAATGTGCACAGCTGGACCCCAGAGACACTCACATTTGGGGGACTGAGGAACCATGTGAATGAGCCAGGGAAGGAGGCTGTGAAGAAATGATGGGGAGAAAACCAACGTGACCTCAGTGGGACCCTTTCTGATTCTTGCATGGCTGTCAATATTTTGCACTCAGCTTTTAGGACAGTGACTACATAGGTGCGTTCAACAGGCTTTCATCCCATGAGTGCCATCCAAGCCTGGGATCAACTGTCTCTAACCTTGAAGCAAGGCCGGAAGGAATAAGGGAAGTTGGCATTTGAAAACAGGGATTTGAATTTGGGAACCAGGAAATTAATAGTGACTTTATGATATGCAGATTATGAACATCACCTCATACTTAGTTCCTGGGAACTTGTAAAATGCAGATGATAAAATGTAATTTACTGGGTGAGAGTGAAAATTCAGTTCCATGACAAGCTGTTGTTAAATATTGGCTCAGCCCCGGCACAGAGTAAAATGCCCATTTATTCATTCAACTCATATTTGTGAGTGTTTACTATGGGCCCAGCATAGCAGTAATATTGGTGGATCGAACAATGAATAAAATGAAGATAGTTTGTGTGTGCATGGACGTTACATTCAGCAAGGGAGGAGAACAGGTAAAAACAGATAATCTGATGGCAGGTATTGTGCAAAAATTAAAGGCTAGAGATTCGATTGCGTGTTGGGATGGCAGTTTTAGGGAGGTTGGATAATTAAGCCCATGAAAAACAAAAAGAGCTGATATTGACCATTGTAACGGTTATTATTATTTTTAATTTTAAGTTCTCCTTTCCACTTCAGCTGTTCACCTTCCTTACACACCATCTCATTTCATCGCTTCACATTCCTGCCCAAAACCCTTCGGTGCCTCCCTGAGTGACTTTGCAAATTGTTACCTCCACGCAGACAGTAGAAAAGTGTGGTTCCCTCTTTGAAAGCTGGCTTGCACTCCTGCAGGGTGCTGTAGAAAAGGCACCCTTGCCCGAGGCAAAGGCATTTACACCTTCCAGGGAGATACAGTGATTACAGAAGGCAGACAGCAGTAGAGGGGGTGCAGAGGAGGCTAACTAGAACTTAATCTATTAAAAGAGGAAAGGTCTTTGAAAAGTGAATTATTGGTATTTATAGCTGCATCAGGTATGTAGCTAGTGAAATCTTGCTGATAATGAGGCCAAGGTTGAATTCCCCTATGGACCAGAGAGCTTCATGTGGAGAAATAGTGGTATTTACTGACTGGCTACGAGACTGAAGCAAGCATATAACCTCTCTGAACCTCAAGTCTAAACTAGGGACCTGCATCTCATCTGCCTGCCTCATAGAATCGTTACAAGGGACAAATGCAAATGAATAATAATGTGCTTTATAAAAGCATGCATTTAAAATATGATCCATTATTGGTTGACAATGTCACTATGATTATTTTTACAGTGTTATTATTTCAGTGGTCAAAGCGACCCCACTCTTGCAATATATCAACTGGCTGACTCTTGAAATGAAGCCCTGCTGCCCCACTTCATCTGCAGTGTATCAGCTGTCTTGTGCAGCGGAGACTGAACCACATTGTAAGTGACACCTTATAAATAGCTTTTCAGCAGGCCCATTCTGTTGACTCTGAGTTAGGAAGATTATTTTCACAGCATGATCTTTTTCTTTTAGTTATTTTAAGCAGGGTTTACACTCAATCACACCATACCTAACCACTAACCACTAGCAAAAATTTCCTGTCTCTCCTAGATGATCTGGTCATAGGCTAATCACCTCTGAAACTTGTCTTTTTGTCTGATCTCCAGAGAACTTTAAATTAGCCAATTTAGCTTCCACTATCCAGTAACGACAGTTATGGCACACATACCTCCACCCCAACTCCTTGCTCATCCCAGGCACTGCTGACCATTGGACTGCCCTTGCTGTGTGCTGCTGTGTAATGTAACCATTGGTCACGTGTGGCCACTGAGCAGTTGAATGGGGTTAGTCTGAATTCAGGTACGCTGTTTAGACACCAGATTATGAGGAACATGAATGCCAAATATTTAATTAATGATCTTATATGGATTACAAGTTAAAATAGTAGTTTGGATATATTGGACTAAATCAAAATATTATTAAAATTAATTTTACCTTTTTTTAATGTTTTCAAAAGTGGTTACTAGAATATGTAAAATTCTATTTGTGGATCACGGTGTATTTCTCCAGGGGAGTGTTACCTTCAAATTCTTCTACAAATAGACTTGTAGGTAGTCAATACCAATAAATTAGAGGGTGGGGAACAATAATAGTATTTTATGGAAGTGAAAGTGTGGTGTGTGCATTTTGTCTTATCCACCTAAGAATGAAAAACAAAAAAGAGAGAGCTTTACTGTTAATCTAGTTTAGTGGTTTTCAAACATATCCATACTTAAGAAAGTCCTGGGATTATTTTTTTTTTTTAATAAGAGAGAGGGAGAGAGTAAGAGAGAAAGAAAGAATCAATTTTACTTAGTTTTTCATGTGGCCTCTATTTCTCTGACACTTAGTTGTGTATGTGGTGCTGGGGTTTGAACCTGAGTCCTCAGTTGTGTATGTGGTGCTGGGGTTTGAACCTGAGTCCTCGTGCATGCCAGGCAAGTGCTCCAACCACTGAGCCACCATTCCAGCCCTAAGTCCTGGGATCTTAAATGATAAAGTTACACATTTCCAGGACCTACCCTCGAAGATGCTGCAATGTTCCATAGGTCTGGGATTGTGTTTTTAAGAAGCCCAGCGGGTTCTTCTCTGGCCAGGATTGAGAAGCCCTGATCTAGGTAGGCAGTGATGCATTTCAACAAAGGGACTTTCCTGGGGTGACAACTTGTTATTGGCAGAGTGAGGAGCAGAGCACATGTTCCTCCTGGATTGTATTTTGTAGTTCAGGTCCCTAGAGTATTTTGTACTACTTCCACCCCAGAGACTTAGCAGAGCTCAGGGTGGAACGTTCTCCAGCCTCCTCTCTGCAGGCAGCCGCAGTCTCCTTCCTTATTTGGAGACAACAGGGTTTGGCTCAGCAGCTCCCTCTGCTGCCAACTATCCATAGCTCAGTCTGGCAGACTGCGAGCGGAAAGGAGCTGGAAGCCGAGCCAACTCAGCCCAGCAGCACCTGAAGTAGGATGGTGGAACCTCATCACAGCCTGAAAGAGGTCAGACGAAAACAAGGCAGATGAAGACCCTTAGAGCCACAGGACCTGCGGAGGTCATTTGCCCAACTGCCTCCTGGTCAGGAGAAAGAAATTTGGATAAATCAGTTCACTTCCCTGGACCTCAGTTTCCTGATCTGAACAAGGGGTTTAATGACGTGTTCTGCCTCCCATCCTCACTGAAGGCTGTTGCTATCATCTAATAGGACATCGTTCACAATGTTTTGGTCTAATACGTTGCTATTTAGTGACAGGACCAGACAGATGTTGGGCCCTGGTCTCCTAATTGAGGTGTAATGGTAGTTTCAATTAACAAAGGAGAGGTGTGTTCAGCTGCTTCTAGAGGGGCAGGGTGGGGAGAGCTTACAAGGGAAATTGAAATTGCTCTCAAGCCTAGTTGAGTTTATAAACTCATTCATTCATTTATTTCTTCAGCTTGCTTTTATCAAGCACCTCTGACATAATTGAAATTGTGCAAGTAGCATTAGTAAGTTAGGTTAGATGTAGTTCTCATTATGTCTATGTTTCTTGTTATGTTTCCCTGTGTCCTTTAACAGAGATGTCTTTTTTTTTTAAAGAGTCAATTTTATTTATTTTTCATCTGGTGTTTGTTTTCCCAACACTTAGTTGTGTATGAAGTGTTGGGGGAGCAAACCCAGGTCCTCATGTATGCCAGGCAAGTGCTCTACTGCTGAGCCACCTCTCCAGCCCCATTCAGAGATGTCTTTAACTAGCTGATACAGTGAAAGTACCAGGACTAGGTGAAATAACACTAGTCGCTATGTACTGGGACCTAAATACGTGTCAGCCACAGTCCCAAGCACATCCCATGTACTATTGTGCTAAATCATCAGAGTGTAGAAGAAGTAGACCTAAGAGATTTAGTACATGTCCCCAGGTAACAGCGTAGGAAGTAGTGGTGCTGTACACAAACTTTCCTTTCTAATGCTTTTACTAGTACATGATAGATACGTATAATAGTTGGGTTCATTTTGATTTGATCATACATGGATGGAATTTAATTTACTCATTTCAGTCCCTTTTGCTCCTCACCTTTTCCTTTCTTCCTCCTGCCCCCTCTATACTCCACTTATTTATTTTTAATTGATATTTTATGGATATACATAAAGGTGGCATTCACTGTGATCTATTTATATATACACATAGCATAATATTATCAAATTCATTCTGCATTTCCTCCCCTTTCCCATCCCTCTTTTCTACCCCACCACAATCTCCTTCTCCTACCCCATGGATCTTGCCTCTATCTTTACGTTATCAGACTCTTTTTCCCTTTTCTCCCTTACTTTGCTCTGTCTTCCGCATATGAGAGAAAACATTCACCTTTAATTTTCTGAGTCTGGCTTATTTCACTTAGGATGATGTTCTCCAGTTGCATCATTTCATTCTTCCTTATGACTGAGTAAAGCTCCATTTTGCACATATGCCACATTTTCTTAATCCATTCATCCGTTGACAGGCTCCTGGGCTGGTTCCTTTAGTTGGCTATTGTGAGCTGCGCTTGCCTTCCCTTTAAACCACAATGCTGAACTGCTTTGAAAAGTTCTTCCTTCTGGTAAAGCCATCAGGTGGCCATAAGACCCTAGGTGAAACACACATTTCCTTGTCTGTGATTATAAAAATGTAATTTATAGCAGCAAAAAAAAACCCAAAAAACAAAAAATAAAACACCTAAGATAGCCCGAATGAGATTATAGAATGTTTAATAATCTGGAAAAATGCCAATGATAACCAGATGGAACTGGAAGCATGCTAACTGAAATCAGATAGACTCAAAATTGAGGGTTGAATGTTTTCTCTCATATGTAGAAGGCAGAACAAAGTAAGGGAGAAAAGGGAAAAGCATCTGATAACATAGAGGCAAGAGGGGCTGGAGCGGTGGCTTAGCGGTTTCGGCGCTTGCCTGGCAAGCATGAGGACCCGGGTTCAAACCCCAGCACCACGTATACAACTGAATGTTAGAGCAACTAGGGCCATATGAAAAACTAAATAAAGTTGTTTCTCTCTTTCTCTGTCTCTCTCACTGTCCCTCTCTCTTAAAAAAAAAAAAAAACATAGAGGCAAGATCAGTGGGAAGATACATGTGTTTGATACAAATTTTATAAAACACCCCCACTTTTTTTTAACTTTCCCCACTGCCATTTTATTATGACAGTGGTTAAACATGGAAAATTCGAAAGAATTTTATTGTGAATACCCTGATGCCTACCATCTAGATTCTATAATTAACGTTTTTACACTGCTTGCTCATTTTCCCTAGTATCCGTTAGATTTGCCTGTTATAGGATGTCTTGGAAACGGAATCAAGCGGTCTGTAGAATACTTCTTTTGCTTAGCATAATGTTTTCGAGGTTTTTGTCATGCTGCTGCATATAACAGTTTGCTCCTTCTGCTGCTGAGGGTGGTATGAATACATCAGAATTTGCATTCCCTTTCTCCTATTGGTGGACATGGACACTATTTCTAGATTTGGGTTATTATAAATGAAACTCTTATGAACATTTTTTTAAAAGAGAGGGACAAAGAGAGAGAGAGAGAGAATCAATTTTATTTAGTTTTTTCACGTGGCTTTCATTGCTCCAACACTTCGTTGTGCATGTGGTCTTGGGGTTCAAACCCATGTACTCGCACATGTAAGGTAAAGCTTGGTAATTGCTGAGCCACCACTCTAGTCCTTCTTATGAACATTCTTACATGAGTTGTTTTTTTTTTTTCCTGTGGATATGTATTTTTATTTCTTTTGGATAAATGCCTAAGAGTTGAATGTTTGGGTCACGGGGTAGGGGCATGTTTAGTTTTCAAAGAAACTGCCAGACCTGTTCCCAAAGTAGCTCTACCCTTTTATAGGGTCACCAACAATGTGTGTTCCAGTGGCTCCAAATTCACACGGACACACTGAGGTTTGATATGTCTTTATTTATTTATTTTTGGTACTGGGGATGGAACCTGGGAGCACTTAACCACTGTGCTACATCCCCGACCCCTCACCCCGTTTTTAAAATTTTGAGATAGGACCTTGCTAAGTTGCTGAGGCTGGCCTTGAACTTGCAATCCTCCTAGCTCAGCCTCCCAAGTTGCTTGGGTTACAGGTGAGCACCACTGTACCAGTCTTTAAATTTTTTTCTTTTTTAGATATTGTAATGGATGTGAAGTGATATATCATTGTGGATTACATATTATATTTGTAATAAGAAAAAAGTTTTATAAAAGGCATATGAAACTGAAATGATGCCAAGGAAAAGAAAGAGAAAGAAAAAGTCTAGAAGAAAATGAGTTAAAACGAACAGTACTCTTTATCTTGGTAAATTATGAATGATTTTCTTTTCTGTCTTGTTTTGCTTTAGTTTCTGAGTTGTCCAAACTAATTTTCTATTCCTTTTTATTTTGCAAAAAACCAAAAACCCATATCTTATTTGTTTAAGAAAGCTGTGACAGTTAATACATTATTTTAAGATAATGAACAATTTAGTGACCAGTGACTTTATTTAATTTAAACAGTGGTGGGTTTTAAGCCGAGTGATGAACTACAGTTGTGCATTACTTATAAGTATTAAGTGAGGTTGAATAACTATTTCCTTTGGATGGGTTTTGGTTTCTTCCTTTTATCTTTTAATAAATGGATTGAAATAGGTACCAAATCTTCTCTCAGCTGTAATAAAAAAAAAGTCTGCAAAACTGAATAGGTACTTAAGGAAAGAAAGATGGGGCAGGTAGACTTTGATGGGGTGCAGCTGCCATTTGTTGGGGGCCGGTGGAGGAGGCCTAGGGCTTCATGGGGAAAGTGTGAGCTTCAGAGTCAAATGGGCTAGACTCCAATCCAGGCAAGAGCCTCTTCTTGCCCCTTTGTCACATCCCCCAGCCCCATGCTGGGGATCTAACCTAGGGCCCACATATGCTAGGTGAATGCTCTGCCAGTGAGTTACACCGCTAGCCCTTCCTCTTGCCCTTTGGCAAAAGGTTGTTTTTTTGTTGTTGTTGTTGTTTTGTCTTTGTTTTTTAGAGAGAGACAGTGAGAAGGAATCAATTTTTATTTAGTTTTTCACATGGCCTTTGTTGCTCCGACAGTTCCTTGTGTGTGGTGCTGGGATTCGAACCTGTGTCCTCACACATGCCGGACAAGTGCCGTATCTGCACTTGCCATATCTGCCGTATCCGTGAGCCACCACTCCAGCTTCTTGGACACGGGTTTTAATCTAAGTTTCTGCATTTGCTAAATGAAGGTAACTTCTTGATGTTCTTGACTTTGTGTATTTTAGATCAGTGATGTTTACAGACATTATTTGTGTTGTGTCTTGGACAGTATTTTGCCTTAGAGTGTAAGAGACAAGTGACAAAACTTGAGACAGGGACTTAACTTAGAAGGGCTGGTGGAGCTGGAGCGGTGGCTCACGGTTAGGGCGTTGCCCAGCATGCGTGAGTACACAAATTCAAACCCCAGCATCACGTACACAACTAAGTATCTGAGCAATGAAAGCCACGTGAAAAACTAAATAAAGATTGATTCTCTCTGTCTCTCTCTCTTAAAAAAAATAGAGGGGGGAGTTAAAAGTGTCAAGGATGACTTTAGAAATCTAGATTACGAGGCCTTAAAGGAACCCTAGAGATTATCTAACCAAAACCTTCCTATTTTAGAGGAGAAAAATAATGGCTGGGATCGATTACCCATGGGGTTGGTGGCAGTGACCCTGTTTTTTAATTTCCTAATCATATCACAAAGCTTTGTTTGACTTCACAATTTAACCCTAGCCTTGTTTCACTTAGATAAGTTGGTTGTGCTTTTCTCTAGGGCCACTTGGTTCTGGGGTTTTCAAATGCTGTAATCAGTGATAGAACACAAGCTCACCAGGAGACTCTGGTCAGTAGAAGATTTAACTCTTCAGCTCTTTACATTGTATAAGCTCAAGCAGTAGGCATAAAAACCACATTTCAGGTCTGCCTATCTTTCTTCTAGAGCCACTGGTATGTGACTCTGATTCTTTCCAGACTCAAGTGCCTACTTCCCTCGAATGTACACGCTGCCCATGGAGGGATTTTCTGCATATTAATTTACCCATGAGGTGCTTCCTCCATTGTCCCGGATTGCAAGCCAGAAACCTACTGTTAAGCAACTGTATGATTTTTCTGTCACTTTGAAAAGAGAACAAATATCTCTGCCACACTAATATGCATTAATCCATTAATTTCAAGATTATTTACCACTCATTGGGTGGTATTAGCTTGCTTTTTTGCTTAATTTCAGAGAGAAAAATTTCTTTTCCCAAAGGTAAAAATTAAAATTTTAGTTTTTCTCCCTTCAAATTCAAACCTTTATGTGTTTTTCTTTTTTCTTTTTCCTTTGCTCTGTAGAAGGATTCCAGCAATCTCCTGGGTGGTTTTACTGATTAAGAGGGGGTACAGAGAAAGAAAATAAAAATCATGACTCAGCTTGGATTTCTATTGCCTCTGCCTGAATTTCTGTTAAACACACACACACACACACACACACACACACCACCACCAACAACAAAAAACTCTGCTTTCTGCACCCTATACTGCTCCCAGATTTTGCCAAGGGCTGCTTACAAGTTGGAACCCTCTGCCTAAAATCGAGAGACAGGAAGTAAATGCATTAAGCATTCTAGGGGAGGGGATTTTTTATAGCAGGATTTTTACTACAAACACATTCAAAAAATTATGACCCCCATGTGAGCAAATCTCTTAGGCATCTCCTAAGTTTTCTATCATGTTTGGTAGTGTAGAAGAATAAAAGGATTTTAGGATGCTACAAAGGCAGACTCTCTCTGGATCTATCTTTCCTTTTATATCTCTTAGGACTAGGGCTTGTTGGAAGGAATAATTTCTTTTCTTTTTTTGTTTTTTAAAAGAGTGAGGGACAGTGAGACAGATAGAACCAATTTTTTATTGAGTTTTTCACATGGCTTTCGTTGCTCTGACACTTAGTTGTGTACACTCAGCTGTATGCTAAGTGGGTGCTGGGGTTTGAACCCATGTACTTGCACATGCCGGGCAAGTGCCAGAACCATTGAGCCACCACTCCAGCCCCCTGGAAGGAATAATTTCTACCAAGCTCCTTCAACACATAAACACATAAAACACTTAAAAGAAATGCTGATGCTTTCCAACACAAATTTGCTGAGCAGTCTGTGCTGCTATGAGGAAATTCTTTGAAAGCAAAATGTAAGCGAGCTTTGTTTATAGAAAAGTCCTATTGTTCCTTGCCCAAAGGCTCCTTGTTCTTTTGCTGTCTTCACTCCCACCCTGGCCTGCTCTGTTTATGTGACAAAGTCAATATTGTACTCCACTTACTGGCATTGACTATGGTAGGGAAGATGGAGTTGTTGAATTGTGGCCCCAAAGGCAGTGCAGCAAAAGAGCCAGGCCTGGAACTCTGTCCAATGTCAACAATGTCAAGGATTCAGGCTTGGGTTTTGCTAACATCTTTTCAGACTTCAGCATCATCAACTGTATCCAGAACAAAAGGTTTTCCACATCCTAATGAAAGGAGATATTTAACACAGGCATGGAGTAGTAATCGCCAATCAAATTGTAGCTGCTGCTGGCATGAAGGTTGGTTTTACCAACTGTTTTCATTTTTAACAGTTGTTGGGGGAGAGGGGCCTGTATCTCTTCAGGAACTTGAAAGGTGGTCGCTGAAAGGGACAGAGGGCATAGGGAGAATAGTACAATATTAACGATAAGTACTGGCTAGTTCAGTTCTTTGCCTGAGGGTTGATTCTTTAGCTGTGGGTCAGTGCACAAGGTCATGGAGGTGGAATGCAGTGAACTTTGAATAAGACAGATATGAATTCTAGGTTTTGTTCTATTAATTATTTTATTTATTTTTTTGGTGCAATAGTGTTTAAGTGACTTAATAATACCTCTCATGGAGTTGTTAGGAATAAGTGAGATAATGCAGGGACGGACTAAATGGACTCTAGTTTTCTATGCTGCTCCCGGGAGAGCCTGTCTGGAGCACCCAAAGTGAGTCCATTCCCATGTGACACCAGCTTATAGAAGCAATCGAGGCAGCCAAAGGTGCTGAGAGGAACCCGATACACTGCTGGGTATAAGGAAGGGAGGAAGCTGGCTAATCTTGGTCACAATTGGATTCTTCTATTCACAAATTGGCACAATTGAATAAGTAATAAGCCCCATTGAGAAGAATAGCTATAACTGGTTCCTGTTATTGATCTGGTATAAAAATAGATCCATCTATTCTGAGAATGGTCTGAGGCTGTGTCTAACATTTGCCCAAATGAACTGACAGACGAGGAGAGAATTCCCTCCACATTTGAGCTGATGGGCCTGTGGGCAGCCCAGCTGAGATGTCTGGCTGATTTTCATCTCTATGCCCTGGTGGATACCAACATTGTGTATAGGTTTGTGCACATACAGGTGTGTATTTATATATGCTACAGAGAGGGAGAGAATGTGAGAGTTTAAAAACCATGATGTGGACAAATGAGGATAAACTCTTAGGCAAAGAAGCCAACTAAGGGCTTACGTAGAAATCTGCTTACTGAACTAATCTCACCTACATTCCCATAATTTAAAAAGCACAATGAAAATGTTTTGGGTTAATGAACATAACTTATCATCGATTTTAATGAGAACAGATTTTGCCTCAAGACTAAGGATTGCCACATTTTCCTCCTCAGGGAATTATTAGAAGAACGATATCTACTCAGGTCAAATATTGTTGCTTTGGTCATCCTAAGCAAAACTCAAAGCCCTTAATGTAGAACTAACAGACAATTGTATTTATTCCCTCTAGCTGCTATAAGAAATTGCCACAAACCTAGAGGTTTAAAACACCACACATCTATTTTCATATAGTTCTGGAAATCAGAAATGTGTGCCTACTTGACCTAAGACCAGAGAACAGCTGATTTTCTATTGACTTAATATTTAGAGACCTTCATAAAAGAGAATCTCTTTAAAAAAAATCTGAGGAGCTAGTTGAACATGTCTGATTCATGTTAATAAAATGTAAGGAATAGAAAGCTGAACCTATTTGAAATGCCCAGGCCCTTCAGGACCTGGCTGGCCCTTTCCCCTACTAGTCCAACCTTATCTGTTATTACTCTGTCTCTTAATCTTCCAACCAAGCTGGATTTTTTTCACTTCCTCTAACTTTGAGTCTGTCTAGCATTTGGCTCGCGTCTGACTCAGTCTGGACCAAGCTTGCGTTTCTGGCTTGTCCCTCCTTTCCCTTTGTGACTGCTGCTCAGCCCTCAGTGTATAGCTCACGTCCTTGGGTTGGTTCTCCTTCATACCCAGTCTGGATTTTCCCTGCACACCACAATTACACTGTCATTACTGATGTCCACTTCCTGTTCCTCTGCCTTACCAGGCTGTAAGGGAGTATTGCATGGTGGCCTTTGTATTTTTGTTCATTTTTTTCCTTACCATGCCTGCTTTTCCTTCTAGAAGGCTGGCACTCTGCCCACAGGCCCAATTTACCTCAGTCAGCCTTTTCTACGCCACCATTTGTTTTAATTGCGCAGTTGTACATGACCGAGCAAATGGGGGACAGGCACCTGTAATCAAACAGTCCGGAGATTTTAAGCACTTTCCTTCATTCCTGGAGCAGTCACTGAGCCTTGGCAATAAGTAATTTAAATTCTGGACAACGAGTTTTCACGCTGCTTCGATGGCTACATTTTGAGAACAGCGGAACAAAACCCGACCCTTTGATAATTAGAGTGAATCAGTTTTCATAATTCTACTTTATGCACTAGAATGGGTAGCAAACTTCATTATCTGCAGCCTGATGAGAAAGCTTTATGGATCTAATAGAGATCTTGAGAGCAATTTCGATTTGCAACCAAACTAAGACCGCTCTGAGCAGCAGTGCTTCAGAGACAAGATGGTCTGAGAGTTTCATCATTATAAATAATTTCAGAGTAGGCACAGGAAAAAGCATACGATTAGCATCTTGTCTATGTACGTTTGATCCAGAGAAAGGATGGCTGACTGTCACAGTTGAAAGCAGCCACCATACACCCCTACAACCTAGCAAGCCTGCATTTGCTGAAAATGGTAAATTGATATCTTTTCTTTAGCTCTCTGTATCTGGAACATTGCCAGTAGCCAAATGATGCTTTGTAATTAAGGGGAACGTGTTTTTAAGAAATTTCCAGAAACGACATGCGGCGTATTATCTGACAGGTACTCAAAGCGTCCTGGGCTTCCCCTCTTGTAACACTCATAAATTACTCCTTCAATGTCTCTTTAACCCACAGGAGCCTGCAAGCTCCATCAGAGCAGAGATTATTTTTGTCTTTGCCATCCAACCCTCAGCACACAAAAGAGGCACTTCATAAATATTTGTTGGGTAGATAGGTGAATGACACGGATGAATAAGATTCCACAGTGATATATTGCTATATATGCAGTTTTATCTTCAGAAGCTCAATCCAGCTCTGCTCCGAGTTAGAACTCTCCAGTTTATTTGGAAAATTGTTTTGCATCTTGCTTCAGTTACTAGACCTAAGTAATAAACCACCTCAAAACTTATGGCTTAAGACTCAACAGTATTTATTTTGCTCACAAATCTGCAATCTTAAGGGCTCATGGGAGGAAGCTCATTTCTGCTGTCCTTGGTGTCGACTGGGGACAACTTGGAGGCTGGAGAGTGAAGGATGGAATCACTCCTGGGGTGCTCCTAGCTTAGCCTAGGGCCACAGAACAGCTGGGGACAGGGCTGACCAGTCCTATTCACATCTCTCCCTAGCTTTCCTGGTCTATCTACATAATCTTCTATGTAATCTCCTGAACTTAGTGGCTCCAGGGTAACTGAATTTCTTACATGATAGCTTGGGACTCAAGAAGTATGTATTTCCTGTTACACTGCTGGTGGGACTGCAAACTGGTTCAGCCACTCTGGAAAGCAGTGTGGAGAATCCTCAAAAAATTAAGGCTCCAACCACCTTATGACCCAGCTATCCCACTCCTGGGGATTTTCCCAAAAGAGTTAGAATCAGCATATTATAGTGATGTGGCTTCATCAATGTTTATAGCAGCTCAATTTACTATAGCTAGATTATGGAACCAACCCAGATGCTCCTCACTCGACGAGTGGATACAAAAACTTTGGTACATATTTACAATGGAATACTACTCGGCCATTAGAGAAGACAATATTATGGCTTTTGATATCAAATGGATGGAGATGGAAAGAATTATGCTAAGTGAAGTATCCCAATCTCAGAGACTCAAGGGCCGAATGGTTTCTCTCATCTGTGGAAGCTAGAATACATTGGGAAGCAGTATGTTAGATGGCTAAGCTAATAATAACTTCGAATTGTATGATTTTTATCGCAACAGGGAGATGACTCCCTAGGATACTTGGAGGCGTAGGCTGGGGGACAGGGTCGGGGGAGGGCTTAGGAAAATCACCTGGGAGACTGGAGGATGCAAATATAGGGGAATCATCTCATAAGGTGATCTCTGACCTCCACAAGATATCCATTTAACTCAGGGGTTCTTCTGGGGGAAACAGCAACATGGGGAACCCAAGCTGGGCATCCATGACATGGCATTAGCCCTAGATAACGAGGTATATATACATTGGTTCTTGAATGTTTGATAATGTTTCACCCTCAATTGTAACTCTACATCAACTAAAAAAAAAAAAAAAAGGTATGTGTTCCAAGGAAAGATAAAAAACCATGTGGACGTTGGCTTTGTAAGGTCAGGATGGAACTCAGGGCCTCATGCGTGTTAGGCAAGTGCTCTACCACCGAGTTATGTTCACAGCCCTCACAATCTCACAGTATAACTTCCACTGCTTTCTGTGCCCTTGAAGTCACCAAGGCAAGCTCATAAGCAAGGAGACTCTGCATTTTGTGCGAGAAATGTTTTAAAACCGTTACCCTCTCAGTCATTGTTATAGAGGATTTAAGAGATTTTGGTCAAATTAATAAAGTTCAGACTTGAACCCCTTTTCTGAACGAGGCAAGAATTCCTGAAGATAGGTAAACCCAGACGGTCATTGTCACTTTTTAACAAAGGGATGAAGATGAGGGATTTGAATGAGAACCCATCTTACTCTTGTATGAGGCTAAAACCATCACAGCTCCTCCAAAGGGTAGGACTTGGGGGTGGATTTCTGTGCTTGGAACAGGTACAGGTGGGAATCTTCCGAAGAGGAGAGGATGTAGCTGATGTTGTCAATGTGGACAACACTAGACACACACCCTTCTCTACCCTCATTGCTTCCCACTGTGTTCTGGCTTGTTGGCTCAGGACAGCCTTTGAAAAGTGGTGACTTTCCCACGGACCTTCAGTTGCCTTTTTCAGGCCCTTTCTCCCCAGCTCCCACAGTTGTATAAAGTATCATTTCTGTAATAAATGAAATGAACTTCTTATTCTGTGTTACTGAGAATATTTCTGTTATCTGATAGAAAAGAAGGGAATGTCACATTATTTTTTTAAGGGACCACATTTTTTTTATTAATTTTATTTTTTATTGGTCGCATTATTTTCTTAAAATTATTTTTGACTTAATACATCTTGAAGGTTATTCATTATTTCCAGTGTGAAGTCTCCACTAATGTGGCAACTATGAACCATGCATGTGGGCCTTTTTAAAATCTAGTGATTTTCCTGGTACACTTTGCATTTACTGTATTAATACATCCGAAGGAGATATTGCATAGTTTCATATTATGTAGTGCAACATATTTTTTTTTTTTGTTTTTCCTGCTAGTCCAACAGCTGGCAAGCTTTTCCTCAAAGAGCCCAGATAGTAAACATTTTAGGCTTTGAGGGTCTCTGCTGCAGAGACTCAGTTGTGCTGTTTTAGCTCAACCAGGCCATAGATGAAACATGATTAATGGGTGAAGCTGTATGCCAGTGAAAGTTTATTTACAGGGGCTGGAGAGGTGGGTCAGGGATAGAGTGCTTGCCTGGCATGTGCAAGGACCTGGATTCAATCCCCAGCACCACATATACAACTAAACGTTGGAAAAACAAAAACCAGATGAAAAAATAAAATTGATTCTTTTTGTCTCTCTCACTGTCTTAATAAAAAAAAAAGTTTGCTTAAAAACACAAGCTATGGGCAGGATTGGGCCCTTGGGTCTTACTTTGCCTCTTGGTGCTCAGAAAATAGTAGTCATCCTTTAAATGTGGACTGAGAATGGAAAAACGTTGCTTGATGACTTTCTGGAAGAGCAGAGAGTATAAAACAAGCAAAAGTATAAAAGAAACAAGAGATGACCTGCCTGGAGGGTAATGTATGCAAAAGGAAAGATAGCTGAGAAATAGCAGGAAAGTGATGAAGGAGTTTGGGAAATGTCCCCGTAAAATACATTTTGAACTTTTACTGAAGGCACATAGGGAATAGCAAATGTACCCTTTCTCTAACCTCAACTTATCTGCCTAAAAACAACCCTCCAAAAGGTGTCAATTGTCACACATTCTCTCCAGGGGATTCTCACCAACCAGGGAGGATGAACTCCTATCACAGGAAGGGATATTGGAGGTTAACACCTTACCTGGTCAGACCTTTAGTATGTATCACATTCATCTTTCCCAGAAATCGTTTCTTCTCACTATAGTCAGCTCTCCATTACTGTGATAAATCGCCTGAAGTAAACAACTTAAAATAAAGAAAGGTTTATTTTTGCTCACAGTTTTGGAAACTTTAGCCCATGATTGCTGGGCTCTCTTGCCTTGGCCCTGTCATGAGGCACAGCATCATTGGGGTGAGCAGGTGGTAGAGCAATGTTATTTACCTCAGTGCTACTGGGAAGCAGAGAGAGAGGGAAGGGTCCGAATGTCCCCTTCAAGGGTATCCCCTTTCCCAATGACCTAACTTCCTCCCACCAGGCCCCACATCCTAAGTGGTCCACCACCTCTCAATAGCGCCACAAGTTGGTGATCAAGTCTTTAGTGCATGGACCATTGGAGAGCTTTTAAGATCCAAACTCTAAAGTTTCACTAAGTTGTCTGCATTTCTCCTTCCCTGTCCTCTATGAGTAGGGTAGTCAAGCCTCTAGATTTCACTGGCTTTTTGGATATTCACTTTTCTATACTTTTTCTCCTGTTAATCTGTCTGCCATCAGTTTATTTCATTGACTCAATCATTGAACCCTCAGAATACTTTCCCTCTACAAAGGAGGAGGAAACATTAATATTTTAGAAACTGAGATTAAAATAAAATTGTGACTTATTTTTGTGTAGCTGTGGAAAATATGCTGCAAAATGAATAATTTGTTTCATGGAGCAGAGTGCAAGCAATGCATGTTCTAAAAATTCTGAATCTAGCTCAGGCCCTCACTTGCCAAGTTTGACAAGGCCAACACAAATGCCAGGCATTTGTGTGACTGTGAGCATGGGGAGTGGTACTTTTCCTCCTCTGGGTTCATTAACATCCCATGGCTTATGCAGTTTCTGGCACTCATGATGGTCACCCTGGTTCTGAGTTCTACTGCAGAATTGTTGCTACTGAGGTCACAGCTCTGGGACTCAGGCTTTAGGTACTCCTCTTGGGTGTGAGGAGGAACCCGCTTTCCTCCATCCTTCAGCCCTGACCTGAGGAACTTGCCTCTGATCACTCTCCCAACGGCGAGACACCAAGTCTCCACTTTCACGCTCTGCAGCAACAGGGCTAGTTATGGAGTAGCTGCCCGTGGAATATTTTGCCCAGATGCCTTCTGGGGAGCTAGCTATGGTTCCCTCTAGAAAGAGCTTATCCCCCCCTACAGGATTGACCCAGGGAAATGATTTTAGAACCGGTAAGAATAATTTGAGGATGTAATCAGAGTATTCCTTTGCCCCTAGCCCAACTTTTTCTTTTCTTTTTGGCCCTGGAACAAAGGCTCTCAGGGCAGGAATAAATACCATTCATTCCTTCCTGATAGACAAGAAGAAATAGATACAGAGACATAGATCAGGATCTTATCCTGCTACACTAAATTCTTAATAATCCTTCATGCGACACATGTAAAATACATTTTGCTGTTAAAAGAAGCCCATGAAAATAAAATGCAATAGTATACGGGAAGTTTGTTTCATTTTCTCACTGTCTGTAGGACATAGATGTGAAAAATAAATTTCCTTGATGGAGGAGGTGTTCACAGTTAAAGTGATGAGAGAGCACATGGTTTTCTTTTACTGGTTTTAGGATGCGGGGAGGCATCCTAAATTTTTCTCTGTAGTAGATCTGTGCATTTGCTGGGTTGGTGTTTCTTTTCTTTGAACTTTGCATATGATGAGTTTTTATTTTTTTCTGAATCCTTGAAAATGGGCCAGCTATTTTTAAAGAAATCAAGAGAGTATTCTAAGTTCTGATGCTCTCCAAATGGGAGGCTAAGAGGACTAAGGAGCTGCTGAGTTGATGTGGGTGTGGTTCTTCCAGTCTTCTCGTATAGATAATGTGGCTAGACAAAACCCTGCCGCAATCTACACCTTCTCCAAACGTGGAAATGCAGAACAGGGTTGGGTTTAAAAACATAGGTATTAGAGGAAGTTTTCCTTCGATCTCCTAAGTAACTGTGAATGTTGTACCAGGGACTCATGGTCCTTAAACCTTGGATTTCTCATACCTTAAACGGACTTAATTATAGAGCCAACCTTGTAGGGTTGAGGGTAGTATGGACTAGTGGTTAAGGGTGTGAATGTCGAATTGGGTTGAGTAGGTGTGAGCTCAGTCAGGTTCTTGATCTCTTCAGGCCCCAGTTTTCCAGTATGGAGAATGGAGCTAACAGCAGAATCCAATTCTTTGGGTTGCTGTAATAACCTGGGCCCCCCAAACTTTTTGACTAGAAGTTGGTTCCTGTAGGATTTTGTTTCTCCACTGCTAATACAGTTGCCGACATGCAGCAGATGAGAAGATTCTTGCAGAAGGCCTCATGTGGAAGAAAAGATGCCTGACACCAGGTGGTGAGAGCACGGGAGGGATCTCTTTTCCACCTGGGGGTGCTGGCAGAGTTGTCATAAAGCAGGTGACATTTGAGCTGTGCTTTGAGTATACTATGAATTTAATAGAAACAGGAGCTGAAGTCCTGTGTGGCTAGGCTGGTGTGCAAAAACATGAGGGAGGGAGCAACTGTAAAATCCCGAGAAAGAGTCCTATTCCAAAGTCCAGGGTTTTGCATACTATGCTAAAAATAACAAGGCATGTTTTCCAAAGAGAAATGAAGTTAATCTAACAACATCATTTGGAAACAATTGGTCTAGAATATCTCCTCATTATGGATTCATTTGCTATGACTGTAATAGAGCTGATCCTTGTAAATGCATTTGGAATTCAAATGACTTTTGCATATACCTTCCATAAACTTTCATCTATACTTTAGAGGAAGCTATTGAAGACCATCAATAATCTTTGATTCTGGTTATAGTATTTCTGTGGCATATGAAAGGCATTAAAAAAGCGTCTACTGTCACATTTGGATCAAGCATATGTTAATTAGAAACAAAAGCAATTTGTGTTTAATTTTATGGTAGTGGGAGATTCATTACATATTGTTCTTTAGTTACACACAGTGCAGTGAAGGTGGATTTCTCTACCTTCACTGTGTGTGTGTATATATATATATACACACACACATATATATATATGTATTTTTTTCTTCATATTCTGTCTTCCAAAGTCATGTTTGGATATATTTCTCAGGGATTGTGACTGTCTTATTTTCATTTTCTCTTTCATTTGATTTTTTTTCTCCTGTATGGTCATGATTACATTTGAAACTTAACTCTCTTCTTGTGAGCTTGTTTGTTTTTGCATCCTGTAGCTACACATCTGCTTCTTCTCTTTCTGGTGAACAGTGTCAACTGTGCCTTATTCAGGGTTTGGCAGCCCAATTACTGGGTCATGGTGACTTTTATTTTTTAATCTTTTTCCTGGTTCTAATCTTAAAACCTTTGCGGCTCACTATGATTACATAGGAATCAAAGAAGGAAAACAACTTTTAAAAGCTGGTGAATTTTGAGAAAATTGGATGAAAAGTTAGCAGCTCAATTTACTATAGCTAGATTATGGAACCAACCCAGATGCCCCTCACTTGACGAGTGGATACAAAAGCTTTGGTACATATATACTATGGAATACTACTCGGCCATTAGAGAGGACGTTATTCTGTCTTTTGAAATCAGATGGATGGAGATGGATAGAATTATGCTTAGTGAAGTCTCCCAATCTCAGAGACTCAAGGGCCGAATGGTTTCTCTCATCTGTTGATGCTAGAATATATGGGGAAGCAGTAGGGCTGATGGCTAACCTAACAAATCTGCAAATTTAATGACTTTCAGAGCATTAGGGGGACGGCTCTCTAGGATGCTTGGAGGTGTAGGGAGGGGGATGGGGAGGGGGGAGGGTATATGAAGAACTCATAGGCGTCTGGAGATTGGGAAGATGGGGGAACCATCCCAGGAGCCGATGTCATTCCTCCATGAACTACCCATTTAACCCATGAGTTCTGGGGAAATTGCAACAGGTAAAACCCAAGGTGGTCATCCATGATCTGGCTTTTCCCCTAGATAACAAAGTTTATTTCCATTGATTGCTAATGTTTTGATAATATTTCCCCCTCAACTGTATTTCTATATACTTCTAATAAAAAAAAAAAAGAGGGTTGGAGGAAGAGAGGAAAAGAGAAAAAAAACACAGAACTGAGTTAAAACAAGTTCCACTCCAAGCTTTTATAATTATGCCAATATACATTCTATTGTTATGTATATTAAAAATGGGTGGGAGTAAGGGAGGGAGGGGGAAATGGGGGTCTGAACTAGAAGTTAAACTCCATGCTCTTATAATTAAGTCATTGTATAATCTTATGTCATGTACACCTAAAAAGAACCAAATAAATTCTTGAAAATACCAAAAAAAATTAAAAAAAGTTAGCAGGGGAAGGATTTGAAACTCGTGGGTGTAAGCAAGAATTTTGATGAGAAGTACAGCTGATTAACTGCTGAAGGCCAAGATATCAGCAGTGCAGTTTAAAGATCTTAATTGGTTTTATATTTATTTGTTTATTTTAGAAAGAGACAGTCAATTTGATTTATTTTTTCATCTGGCCTTTGTTTCTCTGACACTTAGTTTTGTATGCAGTGCTGAGGTTTGAACTCAGGTCCCAGCCCAGTTGATTTTATTTTTGATTCTAGAATCATTCAATACTTCATTCCACAGAATAGAGAATTATCCTATATATGGTTCTATAGAGAGGAAAGGGCCAAAGAAAGCAGAAATAAAAATCTAACGGGTGGATTGGTGTTTCAAACTTACTTTTGTTGTATGGGGAGAATATGGAGCCAGAATACTAGAAAAATGGCTGGTTGGTTAAATAGGTTACTTCAGGTTACCTTTTTTGGTATAAGGATTGAGTTATAGGGATTTCAATCTCATGCCAATAGAAACTGGATTGTTTGGGACATTAGGCTGTTCTCTTTCTAATCCTGATATCTCAGAGGCTCAGATAAAAATACTAATTTCAGCTTCATGATGTGAAGCTTCAGTGTCAGTGACTCCACTCCACTTTTGCCTTTTTTTGTATGGAGGCTTATACAGGAGCCCAGTCCAAAACAATTGCCTCCTATCGTGTTTTTTATTTTTTTTTTTAAAGTGTGAGAGAGAAAGAGCCAATTTTTATTTACTTTTTCATGTGGTTTTTGTTTTTCTGATACTTAGTTGTGTGTATGTAGTGCGGGGGTTCAAACCTGTGTCCTTGCACATGCCAGGCAAGCGCTCTACCGCTGAGCTACAACTCCAGCTCTGTGGTTTTTATTTAACCTTACTTACCTGGATCAGAATACTGAGCAGTTGAGGGAAAGGCTAATGGTATTCTGAAAGCAAACCCAGTTTTGGGAAAAATCCCATATTTCACAAGTAACTAAAAAAATCCAGGGTCCTGGAATTCTTTTATGAACTTTTAGAAAGGTGTAAGAGAAAGGTGTTTTTTAAAAAGAAGATGGCACCAAGGGAGAATCGCACACTATACTCATGGGAGGGTTTCTTCTCTTTTGAGAGCGTGAAAGGCAGCATCCCACTCTGTATTGAGAGATGGGGGTAGGCAATGCGGCTTTCAGGCTTGTGCATATGAATCCTCTGCTTCTATTTGCTTCCCGTGAGCTATGTTCTAACAGCAAAAATGATGATTTACATAGGGAAACTGAGTCAGAGATATTGTAGTTTGCCTAAGGTTACATGGTTGCTCATGTGCAAGAGGCCAAATCTGGAGTGTTTTATTTTTATTTATATTTATTTATTTATTTTTGGTGCTGATGAATGAATCCAGGGTCTTGAACATGCTAAGCACCTGCTCTACCTCTGAGTTATATCCCCAGACCCCAGTCACTTGTGTTACACTGTTCTCTGAATACTCAATTGCATGGTCTCTCCAGGGCTGTTTCTTTGTACAAAAGAGAGACTAGTGATTATTTGGATACACTTCTCCAATTTGAGAGGATCAAATGGAATTATGAAAGGGAAAGCATTTTGAAGTTGATAAAATACATGGAATTATTACAATGTACATGCTGAAAGGAGCAGAGAAATAGAGAAGGCTCTCTGGAGCGAAATTAGACCTTGACCTTTGGCAAAAGGGCTGCTGTGCTTACACAGACAGCCCAAGCTGGGAACCTGGGTCCTTCTTCCACAGCTGTCAGAATGCCAGGGGCAGGGGACAGATGCCAGGCCTGGGCATTCAGGCGTGAGAGGCAAGGCTCCCTGCACTGGAGTCTCTGGACAGAATCACTCAGATCTTGACCTTTTGAATGTAAAACACTTGTCGGGTTGCCAAATGCCAACTGGCCTACGAGTGGATCAGCCGGGAGGAGAAGCTTCCTGTGACTGTCCCAGGATGCCTGCTCTCTCTCTGCCCTCAGTTTCTCTTTTGAGGAGAAATAGCATCTACTCTGCTCAGGGGTACCTGGAAACTGGAATCTCCACACTATGTGGTTGGTGTTTCTCAGTTTTTAGACCCACATCTCAGGCTGGGGTGTAGCTCAGTCTAGAGCTCTTTCTTGCCTCTGTGTGTGTGTATGAAGCCCTGGGTTTGAACCTAAGCATTGGCAGGGGTGGCAGGGGGAGGCAGGAGTGGAACGTGCCTCCCTTTTCACAAATATGCTATTTTCTATAATTTTATCATAAAAATAGTTATGCATGTTTTCCATATTCTAGCTATAAAGTTGTGCGGTTTAAGTGTTTTCAGATTATATTCCTCTCCCCATTCCCACCTGCAAAATCTCTCTGGGTACAGTGAAGGGAAGGAATTGCTTGTGTTCCTGGGGGAATAAAATCGAGAGTTAGAGATACTACAGAATGGGAGAAAATGTTTGCCAGCTAGTCATCTGACAGAGGATTCATATCCAGCATACATAACTAACTTTAAAAAACTTAACAGCAAAAGAAAGTGATCCAATCAGAAAGTGGGCAAATGATCTGAACAGATATTTCTCAAAAGAAGAACTATAGATGACCGATAAACAGAGGGAAATATGCTCAATATCTGTAGCCATCAGGGAAATGCAAATCAAAACTACATTGAGATCCTGTCACATCCCAGTCAGAATGCCTGTTATCAAGAAAACAAAAAGGAACAAGTGCTGGTGAGGATGCAGAGAAAAAGGAATTCTCAAATACTATTAGCGGGAATGTAAATGAATACAGCCACTATAGAAAATAGTATGGCAGTTCCACTAAAAACTGAAAATAGAACTGCCACCTAGATATCTATCAACAGATGAGTGGACAAAGAAAATAACTATGGCAAATTCACACAATGGAGTTTTATTCAGCCATAAAGGAGAATAAAATTATGTCATTTTCAGGAAAATTTGTGGAATTGGAAGACATCATGTTAAGTGAAATAAGAGACACAAAAAGGCAAGTATTTCATGTTTTCTCTCATGTGTGGAAACTATAAAGAAAGATCCAGAAATCCGAAAGCAGAAGAGGGATTATGGGACTATTAGGGAATAGGAAAGGAGCTGGGGAGAGAGGAGGAGGCAAGAGAGAGTAGAAGGGAGGGTTGACATGATCAAGGCATGATACGAGCATGTATAGAAATACCATTATGAAATCCATCAACTTGTACACTTATAGTGTTAATTTAAAAAAGTCTAGTTGACGGATTCATTGAACAAGAACTCTGAAAAATAGAATTGTGGACAATTCTATAAACTTGGTATTGGTGGAAAAATTTTCCTTTAGGAGTCAAATCACAGATGAAAATGTGAGAGGTCAGTAATATTGTTATGTATTAATGCAGGAATATTCAGAGGTGAAATGATTGTATTGTGAGAGCTGTAATCTAATCTGCCCGTCCTAGTTTGAATGGACTAACTGGGTAGTAGCTGTGGGCAGGTGGGGCATGGCTGGAAGAGGGGGTCTCTAGAGCTGAATGTTGAAAGGGTTCATCCCCTCTCTCTCTCTGCTTTCTCGCTTTCATGATTGGAAAAGCTCACTTCCATCAAACCCTTCTTCCATGATGTTCTGTCTCACCTTGGGCCCAGAGCAACAGAGTTGGCTCACCATGGACTAAACTTCTGAAACTCTGAACCAAAACAAATTCTTCTTCCTCTAAGTTGTGCTTGTTGGGTATTTTTGGACACAGTGATGAAAAACTAACAGTCCATGTGACCTTGTTTCTTCTTCCATCAAGAGTTGTGTTTATTCTTTACCACCTAAATCTAGATTTGAACATTTGTTGCTTTGGTCAAAGAAGATAAAAGTGATGAAAGCAGAGATTTGAAAAATGCTTGCAGATTGGGCATTTACTCTCTTGGTGGTAGGGCCCCTTTTGATGGGTGAAGAAGCCCAGACCATAATACAAAGCAAAAAACGATGTGGAACCAAAGCCAGCTAGCCAGATAAGGACCTAGAGTCCACCAAGTCCGATGGAATGTAAATAAGTCACCCTGAATTTCCTTTCTCAGAGACTTGTCAAGCAGACCCAACCAGAACTGCCCAGCAATGAGAAATAGGTTAGTTTCTTTAAATCAACAAGTTTTACTAAAGTTAATGGATTTAAATTCTATTTTTTAAAAATTAAGTTTGATAAACTATAGCTATTGGGCTGGTTCTGTTTTATCAATAAAATTTGTTGGGCAGTTAATTTGTTACATATTTTCTGTGGCAGCTTTTGAGCAATCATTGAGTAGTTGAGGCAGAGGTCATACAGACCTCAAAGGCTAAAATATTTACCATCTGACCCTTCAAGAAAAAGTGTGCCAACCCCTACAGTGAGTTGTTTGTGCTTTTCTAGTTGCTGTATGAGTTCTTCTTGATGCCAATTCTTTGCTGATTACATGTATAGAGATTGTTTGCTCCAATTATGCCATTTCACTTTTTTAAAGATGTCCTTTGATGAACAACAAATTCTTAATTTTACATAGTAAATAAATCTTTTTTTCAGTCAAAGCTTTTTATGTCTTTGTAAATTGTTCCTTACTTCAAGATAAAAAAATCATAGATTTTCTATTAAAATGTTTTGTTTTGACATTTATGTCCTTAATGCATATGGAGTTGAATTTTAGATATAGTATGAGGGAGGAATCAAATTTCTTCTTTTTCTAAAATGATTACAGTTTTATTGCTCCATTTATCCAACTGTTAATCATTTCTCCATTGATGTGACATGCCACCTCTCACATGTCCATGATTTGAATGTACCTCCCAAAGTCCATGTGTTGGAAACTTAATCCCCAATGCACAGGGTGGAGAAGTGAAACCTTTCAGAAGATTTGGTCATTAGAGCTGTCCTTCATTAGCCCTTTGTGAATGGGCTAATGTCATTAAGGCAGGAGTACATCAGTTATGGCAGAAGTGGATTTCTGGTAAAAGAATAAGTTTGACTCTCTTCCCTGCCACCTGTACACTTATGTGTGCATTCTCTCTTTTCTGCCATCTACCATGGATACTGCAGCAGGAGAGCCTCAGCCAGATGTAGGCTACTCAACTTTGGACTTCCTAGCCTCCAGAACTATAAAAAGTAAACCTCTATTTGTTTAAATAAATTATCCAGTCTCAGGTATTCTGTTATAGTATCACAAAACAGACTAAGGCAGTCATCTATCAACATTATGAAATGTGTGGATTTGTTTACAAATTTTCTCGCCTTCTCATCAATTTATCCAACTTTGCACAAACATGATGATTTCAATTATTATAGCTTCACCCCATTTCCTAATAGTTTATGGGCAAGTCCTCTGCCCATTTTTCTCTGGAGGATACTAGTTATTTTTCTTTCTTTCTTCTCCCAATCACATTTTAGAATCACCTTAAGTCATTCCATCTAAAACTCTGTATAAGTATTGAATTGAATTGTAGATAAATTTGGAAAGAGTGGATATCTCTACAATATTGCTTTTATTTTCCCTGGACTTGGTATCTATCTTTCTTTCTTTCTTTCTTTCTTTCTTTAAAGAGAGAAGGACAGAGAGAGAGAGAAGAGAAGAGAAAGAAAAACAGAATCAATCTTTTTTTTAGTTTTTCATGGACTTTCACAGACACTTATTGTGTATGTGGTGCTGGGGTTTGAATCCATGTATCAGTATATGCAAGGCAAGCGCTGTAACCACTGACTCATCACTCCAGCCCCTCTTTCTTTATTTAGATCTGCTGGATATATTAACAAAGTTTCTTCCATAGTTCTAGTAGATATTTAGATTTTTTTCTATCATGTAAAGTATTTTCTGAACTTTCATAAATAGATTTTTTTAAAGCATTATATTTGCTAATGGTTCATTTCTAGTACAAAGAAATATAAAAGTTTTAATCTTATAATCAGCTTTCTTGTCAAACTTTCCTGTTATTTCTAATAATTTGCCTAGATATTCTTTTTAGTGTTCTTTTTAAACAGTCATAATAATCATGCAATTAACTATAGATTTATCTTCTAATTCATAGGATTCCAATTTTTAAAAAATTCATTGGCTCAGACCATCACAATGTGAGCAGAAGTGGTGGAATTCCTGATTTTATTCTATTTTATTTATTTTTTAAATTTTGTTATGAAGGGGTTGAGTTATTGTACAATCAAAAAATGCATATAAAATAACAATGATATGCAGATTTTAAAAATAATGATTCTAGAATTTCCTCATTTAGTATAGTTTTTATTCTTGATTATTTATAGATCTGTGTGTTTTTTTTTAAAATTATACCCTCAAAGTTCTATGGTCCTTCCTTATGTTCTGGAGTAAAAACTCTTCCTTGTTGATCTTGTCTTCCTCTGTGGTTGTAATCCTGGAGTCAGCCATCTCCCTGAAGAGCCTTGACATCTTTAAGGGGAGATTGGTATATGAAAATGAGCTTCTGGATATCAGGGCACTCCCTGTTGCTGGTATGTCCTGCTTCTAGGCTTTCTTAGTGGATAGAATGGACATATGCACACATATGTATTTTTCTCTATTAAAAATCATGGGTCCTAGCTGAAGTGGTGGCCCTGTGGTTATGGCACTTGCCTAGCATGTGCAAGGATGCAGGTTTGAGCCCCAGCATCACATACACAATGAAGTGTCAGAGTAACAAAAGCCACATGAAAAACTAAATAAAAAATTGATCTTTCTTTCAAAAAAAAAAAAAAAAAAAGAAATCATGAGTCCGTAATGATACCTCTAATTCCAACCCAAAGCCACAGGTTTATTCTGCCTTTTTCCTTTCCATGTTTGCAACTCTTTTTATTTTCCAGGAAGAGCCCTGGATTCCATTCTCCTTGATGTATTTATTTCCCCAATTCTCCTAGTATGTAATTAAACTCTTGTAATATAGGACAGAAGCACTGGGGAGAGGAGGAGATGGAGCTGGGGGTAGACGGAGGGAGCTGGCTCCTCTTGTCTTTCAAGTGGCTCCTGGTAGTGTTTTAGAACTTAAGCTCTTTGGTTATTGTCAAAACCAGAGATAGCCAGTAAAGTGTCAAAGACAGATTTAGCTTTAGACTATTGCATCAGGGAAAAGAGACCTCAGTAAGGAATTGGGCTCAATTCCAAGTGGGAATTTAGAGCTACTAAAGAAGAGAGGGCATGAGAAGAAACGTTGAGAGTATCAGAAGAAGCATCAATGATAACAGATCCTGACTAAGCCTACCAAACAAGACTCTTGCTGAAGGCAGATCAGGATGATCAGATATGGTGGAGGACAAGGGACCTGATTAGATATCAATATGGTGGAGGACAAGGGACCTGATTAGATATCAATGGTGATCAGATTTGAAAGATGGGAAGTTGCAGTTAAACCAATTTACCGTCATTCTTGCTAATATTAAAGAAGGCAGGATTGTCCACGTGCATCTAAAAGTCAGGCCTTTGAAGAACAATCTAGGGAGCCTGAGTTGTGTTTGATTGAGTAGAGGATCTTTATTTTTGTCATAATTCTGTGCTTGTGAAAGCCATGGATGTTCTCGGCATGCATTCACACTGAATCCGATTGAGAGACCAGTGTGAGTTTGTACACCTCCTCTTTCCACCACCCAAAGCTCTGGCACAGTGACCATGCCTGCACAGCAGTACCATTTCTTGTTCACTGGAAGCTGTTTGTTTTGAGCACCTTGTCACATCCCTACATCATTTTGTTGGCTTGCATGAAGACTGAAATTTTTGTTCGCCTCCAAAAGTGCAGCAAGAGTGATTTGGCTTCGCCTGGTTTGAGTGTCTCTCATCAATCTCTGTTTTTAGTCTTTCTGTCTGGAAATCATGAATGAAGTGCTTCCATATAAACTTAAAGAGTGTTCTGTTTGTGATTTGGGCAGGAGTGATCCTCTTCCCCTTCTGGCAGCAAAGGGAGCTGGATGGTCTTCTACTTTTTTCTCCAGATCCTTCTCAGGATCTGCTTTTGTTCTCTAAGCATTCTAAAAATTGAACTCTCTCTTTTTTTTTTGGTATTAGGGATTGAATCCATTACCTCATGCATGCTAGGTAAATGCTCTACTATCTGAGCTACATCCCCAGATCTTAACATTATTAAAGTATCAATTAAGTTTTGGACTTGTGTTTTCCATTAATGTGTTGAAACCTTGAACCCAACTGTGACTACTATAGATATGGCTTTTAAAAAGGTAAATGATGTTGAATGAGTTCGTAAGGGTGGGGCCTGAATCCAACAGGACTGATGTCCTTGTAGGAAGAGAATGACCACTGGGGATGTAGCTCAGTAGTAGAATGTTTGTGTAATATAAACAAGGCCCTGACTTTGATGATCAGTATTGCATAGAGAGGTGGGGGGAGAGGAAGGGAGGGAAAGAAATGGAGGAAGGAAGGAAAAATGGGAGGAAGAAAGAAGGAAAGAGGAAGAGATCATAGGCACAGAGTAAAGGTCATGTGAGGACACATGATCATTGTATAGTCTTCCAGCCCTCAGACTGTGAGAAAATAAATTTATTGTTTAAGCCACTAGTCAAGTTAAAAATGGGAATGGCAGGCTCACCGAAACTCATGCTTAGGATTGGCAGAGACCCAATGTGGTACCTCGTGGGACGAGGAAGGAGTACTTATTCATTAGATCAGCTGGAGCTGGGGCTTCAGGTAGTGGTGTAGATCCAAAGCTTGGATCTCGTGTACTCCAGGCGCTCAATGGTCATCGTTACCTTGCAATACCCTGGCCCATCAGTGAATCCTGGAACTCTTCTCTTGTGTAATGTATGAACATCGTCAACTGAATACTTTGGCGGGGGCACTGAGGGTGTTCACATGATCAGGGAGTAGCTCCACATAAGACTTTAGTTCCTCATCTTTAAGAGGAGTATGGAATACATTTGTCCATGGATCTTTCTTGATTTGTTCCAAAGTGCGCTATTGCTGGGGTTGAGAATGGGAAATATCTTAATCAGGTTTTCACGTTCCATGAACAAGTAGAGGGGGACATGATATATTCTACTTCATACTCTGTTCCACAGCTTCTTGAAGTTTTGTCCATTCAAAGTAGAGATACACTGATCAGTGTCTAGCTGATAACTTCCAGGCCTTATACATTCATGGCTGGTCCATTGTCACTTTGGTCTTGAAAGAGTTCTGAGTCAGCAAAAAAGGGATTGCCTCTGAGGGTATTCAATTGTTGTCAAAGATGAATGAGTTACTGAAGTCTGAGTCTGCAATCTTGATGTTCATGTCAGAATCCAAGAGTATGTTTTCCGCCTTTGGGTCTCTGTGGACAATAAACTTCCGGTGACAGGAATGTACACCAGATGCTACCTGTAGAATTTGGATTGGAACACTTTTTCATGTCTACCTCCATGAGCCACTAGGTACTCACCTCCACAGGTATGACACATGATAAGGAGTATTGTACCCATTCTCAATCACTTTAAGTTCATTACATTGGGTGATTCAAAGTCCTCATGATTTTTATTTCATAGGGCATGTCTAGAAGTTAGAGGAATTCTGCTCAGTCTTGTTAATGATCCTCATGGCTACATTTTTTCCCAGTCATGATGTGCCAAGATTACTTTGCCCTGGCAAAGTACCCTCAATAATGGTATTAGGGAGCTGGCATTTCTCAGTATGGGTCTCAGCAGAGACAGCCAAGAGGTCCTGCCAGCATGTTGTTCTTACTGCTGGGCTTGAAGTCAAGGTGCCCCAAAGTCAGCTAAAAATTGGAGAAAGCTGGTGAGAAGCTTGGCTTAGGTTACCGCAAAAGAAAAGCGCTTCCAAAAATACTCTATTACAACAGCAAAACAAACAGCAGCAGCAAAAAACCCCACTCTACAAACTGACCTCTACAATGAATTCAAAACACAATGCCAGACTAAAATAAAACTTAAATACTAACAAACTAAATTTAAAAACAAACAAGGGAAAGGAATAAAGAAAAGTGAAAAACTGGGAAAATGAAATAAAAATAAAAACCTAAAACAAACCCCCAGGAAAATCTGCACTGTCAAGGAGAGAACAAGGTAACTTTGGTCAGGTCATTGAAAAGCAGCTTTTTGAAATGGAAGGACTGAGAAACTAGGCTCAGCAAGGGACTTCCATAGAGGATGGAAATTCTACAGGAATGTCTCCGCATAAAGTCATAACAAGAAGGGACCCATCATGATTGTCTTCTACACTGGTCTATAATCTATACTGGTTTCTTAAAAAATTGAGAATCCCAAATAGAAGCTTCTTTTTGTTTCTATGTAGCTTATAGCTGTCTATATTAGCCTTGCAGGAAATTAAAACAGGCATGGTGCTTTAGTGTTTTTTTCATTTCTAGCTTGAAAAGCTGTAATAAATTTTTCACACCCCCCTTTTTTTGGTACTAGGGATTGAAACCTCTAAACTACATTCCAAGCCCTTTCTAAAAATCTTATCTTTAGACTTGGTCTTGCCAAGTTGCTGAAGCTGGCCTTGAACTTGTGATCCTCCTACTTTAGCCTCCTGAGTGGCTGGGATTATAAGCATGCTCATTGTGGTTTTAAATGTTCAAATATGTGTGTGGGGGGTGGGTAAATTAAAGTTAATTTTTAAATTAACTTTAAAAATATCTTAGTCATGGAGCTAGAGTGGTGGCTCAGTGGTTGGAGCACTTGCCTGGCATGCTAAGGACCTAGGTTCAAACCCCATCACCACATACACAAATCAGTGTCAGAGAAAGAAAGGCCAGATGAAAAAAATAAATAAAATTGATTCTTTCTTACTCTCTCCCTCTCTCTCTCTAAGAAAAACAAAAACAAAAGAAACCCTTATTCATATTTCAGTTTGTATCTACAAAATGATCTTAAGTAAGCAATAACTAAAATACCATTCTAAAGAGAATGATTACTCAGTATCATTATCTTTTCTTTTAAATTTTTTTAAAGAGAGAGAGAGAAGGACAGAGAGAGTGAGAGAGAGAGAGACAGAGAGAATAAAATTTTATTTAGTTTTTCACATGGCCCTCATTGCTCTGACACTTAGTTGTGTACGTGGGTGCTGGGGTTTGAACCTGTGTACTTGCGCATACCAGGCAAGCGCCCTAACCGCCGAGCCACCGCTCCAGCCCCATCATTATCTTTTCAGGGTTAAACATTTTCATTTTTTTTACATGCTCTGAAAAATTTCCTGATTGCATGAATCAGGAAGTTAAACTCATGAAGCAAATTAAGTTTCATCTACTGTGATTGATAAATATGTCTTTTAAGCTTTTTAAATCTATCACTTTCCACTTTTTCCCTTAAATTTATTTATTTGGGTTGTTAGTGTCCTATTTCTATTTTGCTTATTTTTATTCTTGTTGGGTAGATTGAGTTGCTCTGTATTTCCTACAAATTGACAGTTGGTTCTGGAAGTTTGATCAGATTTAGATGTAACTTTTGGTAGGAATCCTTTGCAGGTGGGGTATTTTATCAGGAGGAACTGGTGTCTGGTGATCTCTCTTTTTATGATGTTAGCAGACTTCCGTCCTCAATTTCCAGTTCTACTAAGTGGAGTGAGTTGTATAGTGGTGAGTTTTAGGTGCCATCCTTACCAGACTATGGAATGCTTGAGTAGCTAGCAACTTGGTTCTTTCTGGTTATATTTGTCTGGGTATTTCTGGGTATAAATAGTGTTTGAATCAGTAGATTAAGTGTCCTTGTCAATTTGTGCTGCTATGACAAAATATCTGATCACCAGGTAATTTATAAAGAATAGATATGTATCTCTCAGTACGTGAGGCTGGGAAGTCCAAGTTCAAGGTGCTGGTAGGCTGGGTGGTTTGGCGAGGCTGCATCCTCTTGAGGGGTGGAATGCTGTGTTCTTGCATGTAAAAGAGCTAATGAGCAAGCTAAGAATCCAGCATGCAGGGTCTCTTGTGGGTTCCTTGATCCCTTTCACCACAGAGCAGCCCTAATGCCTTCATTACCTATTAAAGGCTACAACTCTTTTTTATTTTATTTTATTTTAGTTTTTTTCACACCTCTTAGTAGCATCACATCAGTGACACCTATTATGGATTGGATGCAAGGTGTCCCCCCAAAGCTAGTGTGTGACAATGAGAAGGTTGAGGCAAAATGATTGATTGGGTTGTAAGAGTCTTGACCCCATCAGTGAGTTTCCTCCATCGTTTTCCACATGTGGCTGCCACTGAAGCTTTCAGTTGTTTCTGCAGCAAAAAGATATTTTTGAAATGTTCCAAGTCAAGCCAAAGGATGAATTGTGAAGAGAGGAATTTTGGCATCAGAAACACTGCTTAGAATGTTTGAAGACCTGAGAATATCTGAAGTCTAGTTGGAACTGAAAAAATAAAAAATGTACAATCTACAGTGCTGTCCATAGCCCTTAACAATGTGCCCACCATGCAGTACACATTCAGTGAGTGTTCCTCATTGTTAATATCATAGGTGGTGAATCTGGGCTCCTTCTTTTGTTTATTCAACACCCTTATTAAATGCTGTGGGTAGGTTCTGGAAAGCCACAAGGCAAAGTCTGAGTTTGTTGGCCTGTTGAGGAAACACAAGAGGTCGATTGAGAGGGTGGTAAATGATATGAGGGAAATAAACAGGGTGTCGTGTTACCACCACTGGGTGGGACACTACTTTCAATGGGGTGCTGACCACTGAGCTTAGACCTTGATGGGAAGAGGCCGACTGTGCAAAGATGCAGGCCCAGGACTCCAGGCAGGAGTCCTGCCTCATCAGTCCTGCAGGTGCTGAGACTCTGAGGTGGGAAGGGCTCAGCATGTCTGAGGAACCAGAGGCATCAGTGTGGCTGACTGTTGGTGAGACGCAGAAAGGTGGTCTAGGAAGCAGGTGGAGGTAGAGGGAAATGCAGCTCAGAGGGCGGATTCTGTACTATGGAAGAACACCCTGTCACTTCCCTGATTCTGGGATCTTGGTGGCTGTGTTCTTTCAACACAAGCTGTGCAGCTGCAGAAGGCCGTTTCAGAAATCACATTGCTCCTCCTTCCTCCCCTGCTCCATGGTCTAGACCTGTACCTTTGGAAAGCCACGCCTGAAGGAAGCATGATTCTCTGCTGCAGCCTAGGTCCAGCTTCTGGAGTTGCTTCCAGCCACAGCTTGCTGGGGAGAGTCTCAGGCTTGGAGTTATAAAGAGCCAGCCCAGATTCCTGCTTTGTGCTCCGCCCTGACCTCTGGTGGAACTGGAGGGTTAAGACATAGACCAAGTGAGAATCTAGAAGCCTTGCTTGCTTCCCCCATCTGGCAGGGAGTATGCAACAAATTAAGGAGGTCGTCAGTTCCTCCTGTCCTCAGGATTCTGGGACCTCTGGAGGGGAAAATTTCAGACACTGTCACTTGGTGGTTGGAAGGTTTCTGATCATCCAACACCTCTTACATTGGTACAAAGACCAATCCTTAGAATGGGTGGAAGGCACCATGGGTGGGCATAGGACACAGACTGACCCATTAGAATACTGCGTTCTTTTGTCTTCAGGGATTGGTTGAGAAAGGGTACAGGGCTCAGCATGCGCAAATCAGGTCTTTAAGCATTAGTGTAGGACGCTGGGAGACAGAGCATCTCTCTTTTGGGATCTAGAGTTCTAAGGTCCTTGTGTACTTGCACTATTGGTCTCCCTCTCTGGTCACACAGAGAGGCTGGCTGGGAAATAAATCAACACCTAGGAGGAAGGCAGGGTCTGGAGGCGCAGAGGAGCCCCCACTGAATCTCCTGCATCTGGGTGTGCCTAGAGAGAGCCAATGCATTCTTTTTTTTTTTCCTCTTAAGCTGGTTGCATTGAAGTTCTTTTGCTTGCAACTGTAAATCCAATTAATAAGACAACCAGTGCTCACCATCATTAGTATTAGTAGGAGAGAATCTAAGTTTGAAGCAGATACACTGTGGTGCATTTGTAATTCAGTAGCGACCTGTGTGACTGTTTTCAAATGTCAGTCTCGTTCTGTGAAGGTGGAAACTATTGGTTTCACGCATCATTCTCATCCATTGTCTCCTTGATGGTTAAATCCTCAGTAAATATTTGGAATTAATAAATAGTTGCTGGGCAGTGTTCACTGGTGCGAGAAGGGGATTCCATTGTCTCATACTATTGTAGCTATCTAGGAGAAAGAGCTTTTTCTGAGTCATGCTGAAGGATTTAGGGGCAAAGTGAGGTGATTCCTACAACTTGGTTGAGGGGAAAAATGTGTCTCTTTGGTATGTATGTGTGTGGGGAGAGAGAAGGAAATATGGAAAAATGTTTAACCGTTGTCGTGTTTAAGAGGTGGCTGCTAGTATGTTCACTATACTATTATTTCAACTTTTGTATGTTTAAAAATAATCAAAATGAAAACTTAGAAAAAGAAAAAACGATGACTGTTATCTGGATGGGCACACATGTTTACCCAGCATTCAGGAATCTTCCAATTTCTGGGCTACAGCAGTGGCTCAGTGGTTGGAACACTTGCCTGGCATGTGCAAGGACCTGGGTAGAACCCCAGCACCACATGTACAACTAAGTGTCAACGAAACAAAGGCCAGATGAGTAAATAGAATTGATTCTCTTTCTAAAAAAAAAAAAAGAATCTTCCAATTTGTAAATTATAGGACAAAGCCATTCACAGTATAAAACAAATGTTCATTGTTCTAACAAAAATATTTGCTCAAGGGCTGGAGTGGTTGCTAAGTGGTTAGAGCACTTGCCTGGCATGTACCAGGAACGGGGTTCAGACTCCAATACCACATACACAGTTAAGTCTCAGAAAAACAAAAACCAGATGAAAAAAATAAATGTAACTTTATCACTCTCCCCCTCATAATGTTTTTCTTTCTTTCTTTCTTTCTTTCTTTCTTTCTTTTAAGAGGGACGGTGAGAGAGAGAAAAAGACAGAATCAATTTTTATTTAGTTTTTTTATGTGGCTTTTGTTGCTGGGGTTTGAACCCGCATGCTCACGCATGCCAGTCAAGCACCTTAACCGCTGAGCCACTGCTCCAATCCCCCTTTCTTGCTCTTAAAATAAAAGTCACAGTTTCCCTGTTATGGGCTATTTTTTTAAACATTCTCTCAAGTCTTCTTTAAATAATAGCAATTAAAAGGACCAAATGCAGGCTCACAGTTCAGCTGTAGGGGAAGCTAGAATTTGCTGAAGAGAGCAAAATTTTCTTTCTGCTTCCTTCCTCTCTGTCTTCCTCTTTCTTTCTTTTGCTAAAATAAAAAGGAGGGGGTGGTTTCTGATTATAAAATCATTGCTGAAAAAAGTTCATACCATCGGGAGAGATGTAAAGGGGACAGTAAAAATTGGCCATGATGTTACTACCTAAAAGTAACAATTGAACCCAGTGCAGAGACCTATTCTAAGCATTACACAAATATCTACACATTTAAATGCTACTTGGGAAGTAGTTTCTGTCGCTCACATCTGATAGGTGGGAATGTTGAAGAACAAAGTGTTTGAGCTTCCTAAGGTCAAGTCTCAGCTCTGAGTGGTGCAGGAGTTTGAATTTTTTGCGGATTTTATTGAGGAGTTGTGTTGTTGTACAATCATAAATGCATATGTAGTAACAATATATGCCCCTGATCCAGATCCAGAATCACCCCCACATCACCACACCCCAGTCTCTTGATTCTTCTGTATTCCCCCATAATAGATTTAAATGTCTTTACACACACACACACACACACACACACATACGATTGTGCATTTTCCATAATTAAATGATTACGTAAGTGTTATTTGGCATCTTTGGGGAGTAAAGAGTAAGCTCATTATTGATTCCCTCCCCCCAGACCCCTCTCTGTCATTCCCCCCTCTTCCCTCCCTCTCTTCCCTCCCCTACATATCTATGGTTCCCTTAAATTATATGTTGTTTCAAGAAGCCTGAATTTGAACTTGAGTATGCTGTGAAGTTTCTCTTTATCACCACCCTCCTTGGCCTGGATGGGGAGAAGGCCCTCAGAACCCTCCAGGAGCTATCCTTTCATACAGATGGGTGCTCACTTACACCCACACCATAATCATACCCATGCTCATGCATACACACAGATGTGGGCACACATGTGCCACACACAGATGCACGAATGCAGACATTTTATAAAACAATCGTTTCATTCATGGTGTTTTTTTACTTAAAATATACCTAAGTAGGCATGCAGTATTAGGACACCCTTGTACTCGTCACTCAACCCCAACACTAATGGACTCAGGACCAAGCTTGTTTCATTTCTATCTCTACTGCGCTCCCTTCTCTATGGATTTATGTGTGTGTGTGTGGGGGGGGGTACTGGGAATTGAGCCAGGGAGTACTCTGAGCTATATCCCCAACCCTTTTTAAATTTTATTTTGAGACAAGGTCTCACTAAACTGCCTAGGCTGACCTTGAACTTACTGTTGTCTTGCTTCAGCTTCTCAAGTAGCTGGGATTGCATCACCATTACCATACGTGGCTTTATAGATGTTTTTGAATGATATACTTTGAAATAACTTCAAACTTGTAGAAAAATCACAATTATGCTGTAGAGAATATCCCAAATGCTGTTTATCCAAATTGACTACTTTTTGACTCTTGCCACATTGACTTTGTTCTCTCGTTCACTCTGTGAGCATGTGTGTGTGTGTGTATGCACACGTATGTAAAATTGATTTTTTTTGGACATCTGATTATAGTCTGCATGGCTCAGACCCCGTTAATTTCTTCATATATCAGTGCTTATTTCCTGAGAATAAGAATGTTCTACCACATAGCCCAGGAGAGGTATTAAATTCAGGAAAGTCATTAACACAGTATTCATATCGAAAGTCTATATTATGATTTTACAGTTGCCCCAGTAATGTCCTTTGTGAAAATTTTTGCCTGTAGTCTAGAATCTTTCTCAGGGGCATGTGTGACATTTACCTATTATGACTTTTTGGTTGACTTTAATCGGAATTGTTCCTTAACGGCCACCTTTCTTTTCTTTTTTCTTTTTCTTTTTTTTGGCTTTAAATGTCATGGCAGTTTGGAGGAATACAGGTCATTTATTTCATAGGCTGCGTCTATTTTGGGGATTGCCCAATGTTTTCTCATGTTTTTGCCTGGGTCGTGTGTTCCTGGTCAGAACGCTGCTTGAGTTCCCCTTGGTGCTTCCGAGGTGCATGATGTCTGTTGGTAGTACTAATTTTCACCCCTGGGTTAAAGAATTATCCAGTTTTCCCACTGTACGACCTACTCTAGACATTTAATAACATTTGCTAGATTTACTTACGAAGCAATAAGAGGTAGACCCACAGCCTTATTATTCAGGGGGTGCTATTACCACCATCATCGTCATCATCATGAAAGGCTTATTCCTTGCCAGGTGTGGTGCTAAATGCTTTACCCGCTTTAAAGATGACAACTGGCCGTGAATGAGAGGGGTGTGTGGCTGAGGAGGATGAAGCAATTTGCCAAAGGCTAAGTGGAGCCTCAAGCCTGCCTGGCTGGCCAGGTGGCTGGGATTGCTCTTTGTTACAGCTCTCTAACTTTGCAAGTTTTATTTATTTATTTATTTTTCACATTTATTAGAAGTATATAGCGATACAGGATACAGATGAGGGGGAAACATTGTCAAAACAGTAGCAATCAATGTGTATAAACTTTGTTAACCAGGGGTAATGCTAATGCATAGATAAGCTACTATGGGTTTCATCTATTGCAGTTTCCCCCAGAAGAACTCATGTGTTAAACGGGTATCTAGTGTAGGAATAACATTGGCCTCTGGGTTAACCTTTCATAAGGAGGGCTTCCAGGAATATCCCTGAATACATCTTTTTTTGAGTCCTCAAAAATCTCAGCCCTTGGGCCCCTGGATTTTATGTCTTCCTGAAATATCACTGAAGCAGATAAATAATAAAGATTAATAAAGAGAGAGAGAGAGAGAGAAAGAGAGAGAATCAATTTTATTTAGTTTTTTATGTGGCCTTTGTTGCTCCAACACTTCGTTGTGTACATGTTGCTGGGGTTTGAACCTGTGTCCTCGTGCATACCAAGCAAGCGCCATAACCCCAGAGCCACCGCTCCAACTCCAAGGCAGATACTCTTTTTTAAAAAATTTTTTATTAGTTGAATATGGACTTACAATTGAGGGGGAATCATTATGAAATAATCAAGATCAGATGTATATTTACATAGCAAGGATGATGTCATGTCATGGTTTTCCCCCTTGGGTTCCCCATGGTTCTATGTTTCCCCCAAAAGAACCCCTGTGTTAAATGGACTTCTCCTGGAGGTCAGAGATCCCCTTCTGAGATGATTCCCCCATACTCCCGCCCTCCAGTCTCCTAGATATCCTTCCTCATCCCCGCCTCTATGTCTCCAGGTATCCTAGGCAAGATTCCCCCTGTTTGTGAAAAAAATCATACAGTTTGAGGTTATTATTAGCTTAAGGGCAGATATTCTTAAGAAAATGAAATACTCAGCAGTGGGTCTTCCTGTTTAGCCGGGCTGGCTGAAAATCAGAAGGCAGCAAAGTGGTCAGTTGATCCGTTCTGGGCAAGAAGCTTCTCTAAATGACTTAATAACAGATTACTACAGTAATAACACCCCACCCCCCACTCCTGAACACTGCCCTCTGGGCGAAGCACTGGGCTATACCTTTTTCCTTTGTGACTTTTAAAATCTTTACAATAACCCTATGAGGTAAGTATCATCCCCAGATGTTCTGATGACAGCAACCATCCTGGAGCATCCCTGACAGATGGCCACAGCCTCTGCTTATGCATGTCTGCAAATGTGGAACTCTGCTTTGCAAAACTGACCAGGCCACTCATGGATGGCTCTACGTGTTCAATTTTGTGAGGAAGAATTCATGTACAGTGGCTATGAAATTCACCATGGAATTTACTAACTCCCTTTTGGCCTCCAGGAGGTTGCAGTATTTAAGCAATAACAATGAAGACAGCTGTTTGGTGTTGAGCATTTCTGGGAGACTGGGAGACTCTCAGTATCCTTCTCATTTATGCACAATGACCTTGTGAGGGGATGAGTTATTTTCTCCATGTATGAAGTTACTGAGGCCTATAACTCCTGAGGCCAAGACAGCCCATCTCACCTACATGTTCCTACCTGGTGGCTTTAGAACCTGATCTTCCTAGAAAGATGGCAGAAGGTGGAAGAGGGAAGCAGGTCACTGGGTCACCATAGAAAATGGACACCTCAGAAAGGCAGAAAGCTGGGGCTGGAGCGGTGGCTCAGTGGTTAGAGTGCTTGCCTGGCATGCTCGAGGATGTGGGTTTGAATCCCAGCACCACGTACACAATGAAGTGTCTTAGAAACAAGGCCAGATGAAAAAAAAATTAATTCTCTTTTTATCTCACTCCCTCTCTCTTTGAAAAAAAAAAAAAAACAGAAAGCTGGCCAAATTCCTTTCCAATTTCATATAGCATATACGGTTTAGAACAAGGAATATTTAGATTGAAATCTAGCAAATATTATCTTGTCAACAAATCTATCAGCATCTATTGCTATTACAGAGGCTTACAATTAAAATGCAATGGTGGAAGTTTACTTTGGAATCTCTTCTACATGATCCTCTGCTATGGGTTGAACTGTGGCCCCAAAAGATAAGGTGAAGTCCCAAACCCCAGTACCTAATTCCCACCACATCTGGAAATAGGATCTTTGCAGATGTAAATAAATTAAGATGAAACTTTTAGGCCAGGTCCTAATCTAGTGTGACTGGTGTTTTCTTACAATCTCTGTTTTTCTTTTGCACTTGTTGAAGTAATCTTGGCTCCTCTGAAAGCAGTTTCTCTATAACAGAGATTTTCTGCAGATATAATAGTAATTTTGCCTTTTTAAAATACTGCAAGGGGGGCTGGAGCGGTGGCTGTGTGGTTACAGTGCTAGCCTGGCATGCGTGGTACCTGAGTTCAAACCCCAGCACCACATACACAATCAGGTCTCAGAGTAATGAAAGCCACATGAAAAACTAAATAAAATTGATAATCTCTCTCCCTCTCTCTTTCTCTGTCACTCGCTCCTTTAAAAAAATATGCACTAGAAATTTAATCTTTTTTTTGTTATTAAGGATTCAAGGTATTTTATGATCATACATGTGTATAAAGTAACAATACGATATGCTTTTGACCCTACACCATAGTTACCCCCCACATCACCCTCACCCCTGAACTTGGTCTTCTTGACTTCACTCCTTCTTGGGATTGTTCTGTGTTTGCACGTAGGCCTGGCTGGGTGCTGCCTGTCCCACCTGTTCGTGTGGCCACAGCTGGAGATTTCTGTTAGTAAAAGTGTTGCTTTCTTTGGACATCACCTCTGTTTCCCCTTCTTGAGAAGAACCTGTCATTCTTTAACCACAATGCTATTAAAACAGGCTCAATGTCTTTGGATTGTATCAACCCTTTAGGAATAACAATGATAATATATGTATGTGATGGGAACTGATAGTAAAATAATTGCTGGGTTTGCTTCCAGTACTAGGCATTATCATTAAAAAAAAGTCTTGCTGAGATGGAAGTCGCATATAAGATAAAATTAAGCATTTCAAAGCGAACAGTTTGGTGTCATTAAGTACATTTACATTGCTGTATAACTGTCACTTGTATCTGGTTTCAAACTATTCCCATCACTCCAAAGTAAAACCCCTTACTCATTAAACATTTTCTTTCCATTCCCCTTAGTCACAGATAACCACCATTCTGTAATCAATCTCTATGGATTTATCTGTTTTGGAGATTTTATATAAATGGAATCATATAGTGACCTTTCATGTCTGGCTGTTTTCTGTTTAATATTGTTTTATAGACTGCAAACTTTTTTTTTTTAAAGAAAGAGGGACAGTGAGAGAGCAGAGAGAGAGGGAGAGAGAGAAACAACTTTATTCAGTTTCTCACGTGGCCTTTGTTGCTACAACACTCAGTTGTATACGTGGTGCTGGGGTTCGAACTCCGGTCCTCGCTCATGCTAGGCAAGTGCCGTAACTGTTGAGCCACCGCTCCAGCCCCTAGACTGCAAACTTTAAGAATGAAAACTATCATTGTTTTTCTAGAAAACCTTCATTTGGGTGACTATATAACTCATACATGGAATGTTGTGTATGCAGAAGGTTCTGGCCTTTTCCTTGGCTTGCTGCTTCCTGGATTGTGTTCTCATTTTTGAAACATTTTCAGGATGAGTACATCACCATTGTCATTATCTTCTTCTTGATGATGGTAGCTGTTGTTGGAGTGTCTATGTTATGATAGATACTATTTATCATTCCTTTTTTTTTTTTGTACCAGGGATTGAACCCAGGGTTACTTAACCACTGAGCCACATCCCCAGTCCTTTTTATTTATTATTTTGAAACTGGGTCTTCCCAAGTTGCTGAGGCTGGTTTGATCTCACAGTCCTCCTCCCTCAGCCTCCCAAGTTGCCAGGATTACAGGCCTGTGCCACCACATCAGACTATTATTCCTTTTTTCTTTTAAATGGGGAAATTGAGACATAAAACTTAAAGCACTCTGCCATGTTATATACCAATAAAAGCTAAAACTATCACCCAAGTTTATGATTCTTAAGGTTGAGTTATGTGATAATTATATACTTAAATTTCCTTTTGTATAATTATTTTCCCCCTTAATTTCATTGGATACCTGTCTCCTATCCATAAACCATCAGTGAATCCTAAAGTCAGTTTAGGATTTTCAGACCTCGTGGAAACCTGTAATGGGATGGATTGGAAATACCATGTAGCGAGGGTATTCTTTCACGTAACTTCTCACTTGCTTATGTGTGCAAGTGCACGCACGTGTGCCTTTGGTTTGAGTCATGATTTATTGTGGGCTAAGGTGAGGCTTGCAGGCCCCTCCTTGGAGCTGCTCATGCTTGTTTTCAAGTTTGAACTGTTATGTGTCTCAGCAGTCCTGGCTACTTTCTGCATTCTTAAATACGTAAAAGTTCCTCTTATCCTCCGAGTTCACAAATCCTGAATTCCCCCAAGTACAATTTTTTCTTTTGCCTCTTTACAGCTGACCCTGACTGATCCTACAGGCTTTTTTTTTTTTTGCAAAACTTTGGCTGCTGAGTGCTGGATGTCTTTGAAGTTGTGTTCACCACCTGCAAGAACATAGTTTCCCTTAGTTATTAAATGCTAACAAAGTGCTCGCTGAGGATGCTTTAGTGAGTGATAGTCCACATCAGTCTCATTCAACACCAGTTATTCCTTTTCTTCATTTACTGGCACCCACATCAGAGGTGGGCCTTGGGAGAAGACGAGGAGGAAGACATCTTCCCTGGGTTACACGCCCCGAGTCCAGCCAGCACCCCGGTCCCCAAGCAGCTTCTGGAAGGCGTCCTGTGGTGTGCAGATGGTTCCGCACGGCCAATGTTGTTTTCCTAACGTCAGTTGCTATCCACAGCGGTTCTCTGGGGATCCTTTCAAAAGTCTGTTTGAAAATTTTCCATGTTGAAAATACATGGATTTTGTATTAATAATGGAAGCATATTAAAATGGCCAACATGTTGGTGAGAAAGCCCAAAAATGGCCTTTTAATAAACCAGAGTGAATTATTCCCTAAATCTACAAAATGGAATTAGAGCTTTCAATTTTTATATGTAAGAATTGTCTTATTGAACCATGAAAAAAAAAGAAAAGGCAGAATGCTCAAGGGATTTAAAAATATTTGTGTGTGTGTGTATATATATATATATATATATATATATATATATATATATCTTTATTTTGATTTTAATTGACAAGTACATGTATTTCCTATATTCAAGGTGTACAGTAGGATAATTTGATCAGCATGTACACTGGGGAATGATTGCTACCACTATCAACTTAACACCTCCAACATCACCCGGGTTCAACATTAGGTCCCCAGAATTTGTTCATCTTATAATCTAAAATTGGTACCCTTTGACCAACATCACTTTTTACGCATCCCTAAGCACTCTCTTTTTTCCCCTAGCACTGTTGACCACCACACTTTTCTGTGCTTTTATGAGTTAGACATTTTAAGATCACACATCTAAGAGAGATCCTACAGTATTTGCATTTTTGTGTCTGGGTCATTTCACTTAGTGTAATGACTTGTAGATTCTTCTGTGTGGTCACAAATGGCAAAATTTCTTTCTTTCTGACAATAATATTATATCTATAATATTTTCTTTTTTTTTAAGAGAGAGGGACAGTGAGAGAGAGAAAGAAAGAGAGAAACAATTTTTATTTAATTTTTCATGTGGCTTTCATTGCTTCAAGATCTCCTTGTACACGTGGTGCTGGGGTTTGAACTTGTGTACTTGTGCTTGCCAGGCAAGCACCATCACTGCCCAGCAACTGCTCCAGTCCCAATATAATATTTTCTTTATTCATTCATTTGTTAATGGACACTTATATTTCCATATTTCCATACTAGGCTGTTAGAAAACTATTTCAATAAACATGGGGTGCAGATATCTCTTTGAGATAATTGATACCATTTCCTTGGATAGACACCCAGAAGTGATTGGTGGGTCACATGGTATGTCTTTTTAATTTTTGTTTGAAGAACCTCCATATTATTTTCCATAATGGTTGTACCAATTAATATTCCAACCAACAGGTGCAAGGATTCTCTTCTCTCCACATCCTCGACAACACTTACTAATTTGAGTTATTTTGGTAATAGCCATCCTTACAGATGTGAGGTGACATCTCATTGCAATTTATTTTTGTTTTAAAGAGAGAAGGACAGTGTGAGAGAGAGAGAGAATATCAATTTTTATTGAGTTTTTCACATGGCCTTCGTTGCTCTGACACTTAGTTGTGTACGTGGGTGCTGGGGTTTGAACCCGTGTACTTGCGCATGCCGGGCAAGCACTGTAACCACCGAGCCACTGCTCCAGCCCCCTTATTGTGGTTTTGATTTGCATTCCCAGATGGTTAGTGATATGGAGCATCTTTTCATATAAATGTTGACTTTTTGGAAAAGTTCTGTTCAGATTCTTGCCTGTTAATTTTATTTAGATTGGACTTATTTATTGAGTGCTGTATGATAATTTAATACCTGTACACAATGTGGAATGAGCAAATCAGGGTAATTCGCTTTTCTATCTTATTAAAGATTTGTCACTTTTTTTATGTGGGGAAGCTTCAAACTCCTGGTTCTTTATGAATAGTCAGCTCCAGTTGTTGTACTGTGCTGCAGAGCACTAGCACTCCTTTCACCTATCTAGCTCAATTTTAGTGCCCATCAACCAACCTTCCTTTATCTCCCTGACTGCACATCCTAGCCACTATTCTACCCTTTTCTTCTATGAAGTCAGTTTTTCTTAGCTTCCATTTATGAGTGAGGTCATGGGGTGTTTATTTTTCTACGTCTCGCTTTTTGCACTTAGCCTAATATTCTCCAGTTCCATCCATGCTGTTGCTAAGATCAGGCTCTCGTTCCTTTTATGGCTGAATGAGATTTCATTGTGACACATGGCACACCTACTGATGGACCCTTGGGTGGATTCCAGACCTTGGTGTGGTGAACAGAGCTGCGAGACATATGAGAGGGCAGTGATCTCTTTGACACGCTGATTTCACTTCCTCTGCCTGTGTGCCCAGCCGTGTGACAGCCGGATTGTATGGTAGTTCTCTGCTTCATCTTTTGAGGAATCACCATACTGTTTTCCAGAATGGCTTCACCAATTTATATTCCCACCAAGAGTGTATATATATGAGTTCTTCTTTCTCTTCATCTTTGCCAGCATCAGTTATTTTTCATTTGAAAGAGGGACACAGAGAGTGAGAGAGAAAGAGAAGCAATTTTTATTTAGTTTTTCATGTGACTCATTCCTCCGACACTTTGTTGTGTACGTGGTGCTGGGGTTTGAACTTATGTACTCGCGCATTCGAGGCAAGCACCATAATCGCTAAGCCACTATTCTAGCCCCTATTTTTTATTTTTTTAATGGTAGTCATTCTGATCCTATTATTCTATTTTTGGTTTTGTCATTTGTGCTTTTAGGGTCTTATTAAAAAAATATTGCCTGGACCAATGTAGTGTTGACCCTGAGTTTTCTTACTGTAGTTTCGTAGTTTCAGTCTTTGATCCATTTTGAGTTGAGTTTTGCATCTAGTGAGAGAAGAGTCTAGTTTCATTATTCTGCATAATATTTTTTTCTGCATTATTTATGGAAGAAGATGTCTTTCCTCCAATGTGTTTTTGGCTTATTTATCAAAATTAAATTGGATGTAGGTACACGGAGTTATTTCTGGGTTCTTTGTTCAATTCCATTAGTCTATGTGTCAACTTTTATACCAGTGTCCTTTTTTAAAAATATTTTTTTTTACAAGACTATGGTGGGTGAGCTTGAGGGATGCACATCTTTTAGTGGGCTTCAGAGTGGCCTGGCCCAGGATGCTTTTCACTGGCACTGGGGCATCATGGATGAGCTGTTGCGGAGCCAGGTCTACCTGGAGGTGCCACCGGAAGAGTTCCATCCCTTTTTGGTGAAGATGAGGGGGATTGTTTTTTTTTTTTTTTAAATTAGATGGATACAGAGTTACAATTGAGGGGGAAACATTATCAAACATTCAAGAACCAATGTATATATACTTAGTTATCCAGGGCTAATTTCATATCATGGATGCCCAGCTTGGGTTCCCCATGTTGCTGTTTCCCCCAGAAGAACCCCTGAGTTAAATGGATATCTAATCACCTTCAGAGATCACCTTCTGAGATGGTTCCCCCATATTCCCACCCTCTAGTCTCCTAGGTGTTCTTCCTAAGCCCTCCCCCACCCTATCCCCCACCCTACCCCTCCAAGTAGTCTAGGGAGTCATCTCCCTGATACTTTGAGAATCATACAATTTGAAGTTATTATTAGCTTAGTCGTCTAACATACTGCTTCCCCATGTATTCTAGCTTCCACAGATGAGAGAAACCATTCGGCCCTTGAATCTCTGAGATTGGGATACCATAATTCTGTCCATCTCCATCCATTTGATATTAAAAGCCATAATATCATCTTCTCTAATGTCCGAGTAGTAGTATTCCATTGTATATATGTACCAAAGTTTTTGTATCCACTCGTCGAGTGAGGTGCATCTGGGTTGGTTCCATAGTCTAGCTATAGTAAATTGAGCTGCTATAAACACTGAGGAAGCCACATCACTATAATATGCTGATTCTAACTCTTTTGGGAAAATCCCCAGGAGTGGGATAGCTGGGTCATACGGTGGTTCCATCCTTATTTTTTTGAGGATTCTCCACACTGCTTTCCAGAGTGGCTGAACCAGTTTGCAGTCCCAGCAACAGTGTAACAGTGTTCCTCTTTTCCCACAGCCCCTCCAGCATCTGTTGTTAGAATTTCTCATTTTTGCCACTCCAACAGGAGTGAGATGGTATCTCATTGAAGTTTTGATTTGCATTTCCCTTATAGCTAATGATGTAGAGCATTTTCTCATATATTTATGGGCTTTCTGGCCTTCCTCTGGTGAGAAGTTTCTTTTAAGATCCATAGCCCATTTATTGATTGGATTATTTGTGAGTTTGGAGTTTAGTTTCTTTAGTTCCTTGTATATTCTGGATATTAGCCCTCTGTTGAGGTGTAGCAGGCAAAGGTTTTCTCATGAGGGGGATTTGTGAGTCTGTTGCTTCTGCTGACATGGATTAAAGCCAGCTGGAGGCATTCTTAACTGCTCAAACCAAAAAGCAAGGTGAGATCTCATCTGGAAATGGCTGCTGTCATTTCCAAAATCTGGAAGAGCCACAAGGCAAAAATTCGAGAGAGCCTCATGAACCAGAGCTGTGGGAAAAATGGACTTTGGGGCCTGAGCTGGAGAGTTGATGGCATGTCTCAGTCAAGGAACTCAACCGAAATACATACCCCTATTGCCATAATAGAGCTGGAATTTGGGAAAAGCGGTCAGGTTCGCGAGGCCCAGACTGGCCTCCTTGCCATCATGGGGACCTCTTTCTCAACTCTGCTTTTGCATGAATTATTCTCCCTTCTTCTGGTCTTTCTGCCCTCCTTGGGCCATCATGAATATTACCATAGGGATCTGAATTTCTGTGTTTGGAGTTTGATGAGGTCAAAGTCATCCAAATCCTAAAGACGCTCTCAGAGGTAGAAGGAGCTATCAGCACACTGAGGCAGCCTAACTGAAGATGATGTAGGAAAGAGTTGGAGTTGTGGAAACAAGTGTTCACAGTCCTTCCCCACTGACCCTTTAAAAATCTTCCAACATTGGTATTAAATCTACAAAGTCAAAACTTTTTCTTTTTTTTCAAGAGAGAGAAGGACAGTGAGAGAAAGAGAGACAATCAATTTTTATCAAATTTTTCACATGGCTTTCATGGTCCAACCTGTGTACTTGCACATGCTGGGCAAGTGCTGTAACCACCGAGCCACTGCTCCAGCCCTACAAAGTCAAATCTTGAAAAAAAAATTTTTTAAAATTAAGGAATTGATTTATTGTATAATCATAAATGCATTTAAAGTAACAATATGATATGCATGTACTCTTAAACCAGAATTACCCCCAGATCTCTCCCTCTCCTCTACCCTACCTACCCTATCCCCCGCCTCCACTGTATAGCTATGATTGCCCTAGATTATGTGTTACTATGCCTTTGTTGAGTCTAAAACATGAAATTAACTACCTTTCACACAGGCCTGGGTTTAACTTCAGCCTCCATAAATGAGTGAAAACATTCGACCCTTGACTCTCTGGGTTTGGCTAGCTTTGCTCAGCATGATTTCTTCCATTGCCATCCATTTACCTTCAAAGGCTGCAATTTCATCGTTTTTGTTATATTTCGATTGTTACAGTGCGAAAGTAAGTTTTAAGGTCAGGTACCATGATGACTCTAGCTTTGGTCTGTTTACGTAAGAATGCTTTGATTATTTGGGGTATTTAATAGTTCCAGATGAATTTTAGGATTTTTTTTGTCTATTTTTGTGAAAAATGTCATTGGAAGTTTGATAAGGACTCCTCAAATTGCTTTGGATATTGTGGGCACCTTCAAAGTATTCTTCCAATCTACAAACATGGATGTCTTTCCAATTTTTTGCATCGTTTTCAATTTCTTTCATCAGTTTTTTAAAATTTTTATTATAGAGATCATTAGCTTCCTTGGTTACATTTATTCCTAGATAATTAATTTACTTTTTTTGTAGCTACTATGAATGAGATTGCTTTCTGGATTAATTTTTCACTATATTTATTCCTGGCATATAAAATAAGATTGATTTTTGTATGTTGATTTTGTATTCTGCAATGATAGTGGATTTATCAATTCTAACAGCTTTTTGGTGAAGCCTTTAGTTTTTTTCTCTATATAAGATCATTGTCATGTCCAAATGGATACTTTGACTTACTCTTTTACTATTTGGATGTCCTTTATTTCTTTCTCTTGCGTAATTGCTCTGCTAAGACTTCCCATGCTGAATGAATCAGTGGTTGAAGTGGACATTCTTGTCTTGTTATGGATCTTAGAGGAAATGCTTTCAGTTTCCACCCTTCTCCATGGAGTTGGCTGTGGGTTGGTTGTATAAAGCCTTTATTGGATTGAGGTGTAGTCCTCCTATACCTAATTTGTTGAATTTCTTTTCTTTTTCTTTCTTTATCATGAATGGATGTTGAATTTCATCAAGTGCATTTTCTGCATCAGTTGAGATGATTGTATTTTTTGGCCATTCCTTGTATAACACTTATTGTTTTGTGTATATTGAGCCATCTTTGAATTCCTGGGATGAAACCTTGGGATAAATATTAATTGAACATAGTGTATAATCTTTTTAATGTACTGCTAGATTTGGTTTGCTAATACTTTGATGAGAATTTTTGCATCCATGTTCATCAGGAATATTGATCAGGTGTGGTGTGTGTGTGTGTGTGTCCTTGTCTGCTTTTGACCTAAAGATAATGCTGGCCTCATAGAATGAGTTTGGAAGAGTTTTTTCCCTTTCAATTTTATGAAGTAGACAATAATTACTAATAGTTTTTCTTTGAAGATTGGGTAAAATTCAGCAATTAATTCTGCTTCTGGGCTTATCATTTTTAAGATCCTTTTAATTACTGACTCAATCTTACTGTTTCTTTATTTGTCAGTTTAGGCTTCTTATGTCTTCATGATTCAATTTTGATAGGTTGTATGTGTCCAGAAATTTATCATTTCTCCTAGGTTTTCAAGTTTGTTGGTACAGAGTTGTTTACACTCTTTCTTTCTTTCTACTGATTTTTGAGGTTGGTTTGTTCTTGTGTTTCTGGTTCCTTGAGTTGCATCATTAAGTTGGTTACTTGAGATCTTTTTACTTATGTTGGCACTTATTGCTATAAACTTCCCTTTTAGTATTGCTTTTGCTATATCCCATAGGTTTTGATAGATTGTGTTTTCATTTTAATTCTTTTAATGAATTTTCATATTTCTCTTTTCTTTGTTGACCATTGGTTAAGGGCATGTTATTTAATTTTCATGTAGCTGCACAATTTTTAAAGTTCTTCTTGTTGATTTCTAGTTTGATTTCATTGTGGTCAGTGATAATGCAGAATAAGATTTTGATTTTTTTTAAGAGGGAGGGATAGTGAGAGAGAGAGAAAGAGAGAATCAGTTTTATTTAATTTTTCACATGGCTTGGTTGCTTCGAGACTTCGCTGTGTACGTGTGCTGGGTTTTGAAATTGTGCACTTGAATATGCCAGGCAAGCGCCGTATCCGCTGAGCACCGCTCCAGCCCCTAAGATTTTAATTTTTGAGAAATTTGTTGAGATTAGTTTTATGGTGTAATGTGTGGTGTATCCTGGAGAATGTTCCTTGTGCTGATGAGAACGTGCAGTCTATAGCTGCTATACGAAGTGTTTTGTAAAATGTCTGCTAAGCATATTTGGTCTATAGTATAGGTTATCACTAATGCTTATTGGTTGAATATTTGTCTGTGTGATCTGTTCATTGATGAAAGTGGGGTTTGAAGTCCCCAACTATTGTTGGGTTGAAGTCTATATTTTCCTTAAGGTCTAATATTTGTTTCATGTAATTGGGTGCTCTGGCATTGTATGCATGTATATTTACAATTGCTATTTTCTGAGAAACCTGCATAGGTCACTTCATCCTTTCCTCTAAGTCTTTGCTCAAACGAGACCACATTGATTTTCTCCTGTAAAATTGCAAATTCTTTCTAATTCTCCCTATTGTTCCTGTTATTTTCCATAGCATTCATCATCATGAAAAATACCACATGACTCATTAATATATTTGTTGCTTTCTGCTTTCCCTGAGTAGCATGTAAGCACATTGAGAAAAGGCAATTTTGTCTGTCTTGTTCTGATGTTTCCATGGTACCTCGAACCCTGCCCGCACAAGGAAGATGGTCAATAATGATTGTCGAGTGAATCAGTAAATCAAAATTGTCTAGGCTTCTCATCATTCTTCTGTGATGCTTTTCCTCATGTGATTTAGGACTCTTTTCTTGTAGGGGTAGAAGTAGGCTCAAAATGGGGATTTTCCTGGGGTTGAATAGTAGCTATTTTGCTTGTGATTTGACAATTTGTGCAGAGTGGGAGGGCCAGCTGACAGGCAGCACATCTGAGCAGAGTATATTGTCCCTTAGAGGAATAAAAAGATCCACTAATTCTGCATGAGCTTTTGAGTAATTTAAAGGTATTTTTTTTCCATGAAAACCCTGTACTTTCATGATTTTAGCTCTAAAAACCTTTCATTTCAATCTTAATATAAGCATACGTTGCTTAATGAAGGGGATACAATCTGAGAAACGTGTTATTAGCAATTTTGTCATTGTGGGGACATCACAGAGTGTAATTACACAAGCTGAGATGGCCATGACATCTCTTGATGGATGTGTTCTTAGAGGACTCCTGTGATATGGGCAGTCTGTTAATGGCCAAAGTGTCATTACGTGGCATATCTGATTTTCTAAATTGTAAGAGATAGGGGTACAGTAGACTAGATTTAAAAGGAAGAGAACAGGGGCTGAAGCAGTGGCTCAGCGGTGATGGCACTTGCCTGGCTTGCACAGGTACGCGAGTTTGAACCTCAGCAGCACGTACACAACAGAGTGTTGGAGCAACGAGGGCCACGTTAAAAATTAAATAAAAATTGATTCTCTCTCTCTCTTGCACTGTCCCTCTCTCTTAAAAAAAAAAAAAAAAGCAGAACAAGGAGAGAGCAGGTTTCTTGGAACTGGAGGCAGTTGGTAGCAACAGGTTGTGAAGGGACCTGAAGGACCTATTTGGAACGGTGGAAATGTCTTAGATCTTGGTTGTGGAGGCAGAAACAGAAAAGTGAAATTTATTCACGTGTAGCCTGGAAATGTACGCATCTTATTGTAGATTGATTTTGCTTCAGTAATGTGGATTTTTTTTTTTTTAAAAAGCAATAGAACATATCACATCGTGTAAAAGGTCAGAGTCACTAATAGAGCACAGATCTTGGTGTCACCTTGCAACTTGTAAATATTTCCACTTTAAGGGGTGGCATGCTCTGAGAACTGGCAGAAAGAGACTCAGAAAAAAAAAAAAAACCCCGCCAAAGTTGAATCAAAATTCATGGGCAAGAAGTCCAGTCGAAAACAGCTGAAACTACTTTATTTTTTAATGTTCTCTGTTAGACTCATTCTATCCAAACCGTTACAATTGGCCTCCTGTCATGGGGAGGATTTTATTTTCTCATACTCCAGGAAGCAGGAGCACAGCTTCTCAGACTTTGATGTACGTGTACACCACCTGCTTGTTTGGTAAAATGTGGCCTCTGATTCAGCAGGTCTGGGTGAGGCCGAATGTTATTAATTTCTGACAACGCCATTGCTGCTGTTCTGTGGGCTATACTTTGAGAAGCAAAGAGAAGGCTCTGTGTAAAGTCTCTGTCTTGGGGGCTTTTTTCCCCTTTTGTTTCTTCATTGTTTACTGGAAGCCAGGCCGGGTGGGGTGGTAGGATACCCATTGCCTTGAACTTTGGTATAATTCTCTATTGTTTTTTTCCCTTCTATTTTATATGTGACTTATGTTTTGGTTCTTCCTTCTTCCCTGTTGGCCCTCAGGCTGTCATGAGCTGGGATTGTGTCACTGAAAAAAAGTGGCACGTCTAATTCATTGTGATAATGGAATCTTTCATTGTAATGCAATTAGCAGTAGGCATGTCTGGTTTTACTCTGGGATAGCAGCAGGGAAGAACTGTTCAAACCAGTGAAAAATATTAACAGTGAAAAATGTAATTAATATAGGGTTAGTGTTGAACACAATCCCATTGTGTGTGGCACATGGGCAATGTCAGGCAATGACAACTGTAGCCATTGTTTCCAGTGTTGATCTGCTGGCTGTCACCCGTGTTCATTCTGTCTGCTAGTGAGGTGGGTGTGGGAGTAGGAATGAGGACTATTATATTCATCAAAGATCCATTTTTCCATAGTGCTGAGAAACATCCTGGGAATGGTAGCTAAACATAGTAGCTGGGAACCTTGAGTTGGTCATCTAAGCTCCCATTAGTGCAAGAGGTGGAAATTTTCTTAATAGAAATCACTGTAAATGGATATAGGAGTTGTAGGGGTAATTGGCTACCCAAGGCATATGCATATTGTGGGAAGGAAAAGCCACAAGACAGTAGGCCTTTGCCCATTAGTCCCTAAGCATAAGTGAGTGGCCATTGCTGGCAATTCATCTTGGGCCAGGAATGGGAGTTCCTTAGGACATTGAATTGTGTGGAAACTCTAATAATGAAGCTAAAGTTCATTCAGTCGGGCAGACTGTGTCTTTTTTATGAGTTGGATTATTTTTGAAGAAATTGTATTTAACTTACTTGGCCCTTCTGTGGTTGACCCACCTTGCTGATATAGCTTGATGAGAAGGTTTCTCTGCTACTGATCCTTTGAAAATGCTCTGCTCTTTTTACTGCTGGGTTTGAATCTTGTCTTGATGGCTTGCAATTTAAAAATGAAAGCAATAGTGCCACCCTATGGTGTCTCAACAGTGTTGTGATGGGAATGAGAATGGTGGGAATCCATGGCACAAATCACTATGCTTGATTAGAAGGTGGCGCCAACTCTCTGGTTCCTGCCTGTTTCTCCGTGGAGATCTGGATTCTCCCTCTCTCTCTCTCTCTCTCTCTCTCTCTTTTCTCTTTGTTATTACTGTACAGGCGACCTTGGTTGAGTTTGTGAGCCTTGTCATGCCAGAGTCATGCCTCTCCTGAAAATGGAGAAATTATTCCCATTATGCTCCTCTAACTTTGAGAAAGAGGTATTTTCATTTTTGGAAAACAGGGACCTGAGACATGAATATAAAACACTGATTTGTTATTGTCTCATGAAAACGGCACATTTTGAGCCTCCGGACCTTTTCAGCATGAAAACAATTTCATCTTAAACCAGCAACCTTGCATTAATCAGCAACTATACGAATGGACAAGTTCTTTACATACTTGTAATTGGGACCCAGATGCGGTAGGACTCTTCTTTATTGCTCATACCATTTCCTACGAGCTTTGGGGAACCCCAGCTCCAGAACACACAAGTAGGAATGGGCTTTTTACTGAAGATTCATGAGAGAACAGGGAATGTGATTTGCATTGTAGACCACACAATAGAAACCAATATAACTCTCATCCCTGTTCTGTCTGCTGCCAGCCATCCCCCTATTACTCCAAACATCCTTGAAGTCTCTTTATTGTCCAAGCCCTTCTCAGCTTGTGTCTGTAAGACACATGCTCCATTCAGCTAAAGCAAGCCCCGGAATTGTCCCCAGAGTGCTTCAACTCCTACTGGAGGTCTCCTCCACCATCGAAGTTTCAGATTTAGTTGTTTCACCCACTTAAAACCTTATTTATTTATTTATTTTAAAGAGAGAAGGACAGTGAGAGAGAGAGAGAGCCAGAATCAATTTTTATTGAGTTTTTCCCATGACTTTCATTGCTCTGACACTTAGTTGTGTACGTGGGTGCTGGGGTTTGAACCCGTGTACTCGCGCATGCCGAGCAAGTGCCATAACCGCTGAGCCACCTCACCAGCCCCCAAATAAAACCTTTTTGGAGGGGTTAGAGCGGTGGGTTGGTGGTTACCGTACACGAGTTCAACCTCCAGCGCCATATACACAAAATAGCGTCAGAGGAATGAAAGTCACATGAAAAACTAAATAAAAATTACCTCTCTTTCTCTCACTCTCCCTCTCTCTTTAAAAAAAAAAACCTTATTGAGGGAACTGGTGGTTTTTCCTGCTCAGTAAAGATTTTCTTGTGAGATTTTATATATATACACATAAACATATATATACATATATATACACATATAGATTTTATATATTTACATATATACATATATATACAAACATATACACACACACATATATACATACACACATACATTACATACATACATATCTTTTTTTTAAAGGATGTTTTTCAGTGACCTGGAAATGGGAAAAATGGTTTTGCATTCCCCTCACCTCTCTTCCACCTCTTTTTTTTTCCTTTTTTTTTTTTTTAATTAGTTGAACATGGACTTACAATTGAGGGGGAATCATTATCAAATAATCAAGAGCAAATGTATATTCACATAGTTAGCCAAGGCTGATGCCATGTCATGGTTACCCCCCTTGGATTCCCCATGGTTCTATATTTCCCCCAAAAGATTCCCTGTGTTAAATGGACTTCTTGTGGAGGTCA
>PVKS010007897.1:11588-70941 GCA_004027875.1 Aplodontia rufa | reverse complement strand
TAAATCCCCAACCCCAAGACAGTCATTCTTTATTAAAAAAAAAAACCACACTCAGGGGCTGGAACAGTGGCTTAGAGGTTGGAGCACTTGCCTGGCATGCGCAAGGGCCCGGGTTCGAACCCCAGCACCACATACACAACTGGGTGTTGGAGAAACAAAGGCCAGATAAAAAAATAAATAAAAAGGATTCTCTCTCTCTCTCTCTCTCTTTCTCTCTCTCTCTCTCTCGTTCTGTCCCTCTCTCTTTAAAATAAAATAAAATAATAAAATAAAATAAATAAAACACCACACTCAGAACACTCACACTTGGCCCTGAAAATGCCACCTGCTCCTTTTCGGGAACATTTGTATATCTGTCTTCCCTACCGGTTGCCCTCCAGAATGAGACCCTGCTCACTGCTGTGTCCTGAGCTCAGAGCCTGAACAAACAACCCAGCCACACTCACAGACAGAGGGATCTGAAAGGCAGGCGCTTTCACAGAACAAACGCACATGTGTGAAGGGGCCTCATGCAGTGTCTAGCACAGAGTAGGTGCCCCATAAATGCCACTCGACTCTGGAGACTGGGCATCTCTCCTGGGCTAACACCTCCAGCAAGCAGGGGCGGCCACACCCAGCATGTCCTGCAGCTCTGCATTCGCAGCCTAGGGATCTCCTCCTGGGTGACACCTCCCCTGCAAGTGTCAGTATCACAGCTACCACCACCTCTAGAGACCCTCCTCTAAGCTTGTAAAGCCCCTGGCCAGCAGGAGCAGAGGGAACACTGGTCCCCAGGCAACACCATTGAGGACAAGGAGATTCCCTCAGGAAGGAAGAGGAGGTCTTCCCCAGCAACAGAGTTCATCCTCTGACCAAGGCTTATCTGGAATTCAAAACATTGTCACAATCAGACAACTAAGGGCCTCTGGAAACCTTTGGTGGCCACTCAGCTTCTCACCTGAGTCACCCTAATCTGCTACTCTTGGAAGGATCCCAAGGCAGAGGGCCCTCTGGCCAGGCTACCTAGGGAGGGGAACCACCTGTGCTAAATTGTCTCTGGTGCCTGCAAGGCCAGCATCACCCAGCCCCATTCACCTCAGGCCACCCTCTGGCCACTGCCTTCTGGGCCTTTGCATAAGCCAGGTGGTTTCACTCTAGAGCAAGCCGTCAGAATCCCCAGGAGGGCTGGATTCAAACTCAAATTTCTCGGTCTCAAACCAAACTTTGTAGGTACGGGTGAGGCCTGTGGATTTGCATTTCTAACAAGTTCCCTGGTGCTGCTGCAAGTGCTGGCCCATGGACCACACTTGGAGAACCACCAGAATAAGCTATTGCTTCATTTGCTATTTCTTCAAGAAAGCCTTCCTGACCTCCCAAAGGAGATGTGCTCGCCCTGCTACAGGGACCTGGTTCTTCTCTGTCATAGACTGGCCACATGTTGCATTTCTTAGCAAATCTGTTAAAATGTGAAATTGATGTCAGTCAGTCTCCCTGTGTCTGTTTGGTTACAGTGTCTGCCTGGTGCCTTATACAGTACCTTGTACATTGTAGGTACTCAACACACAGTTGCTGTATGAATGAATGAGTGAACAAAGTGTATAATATGTGCAAAAGGACTCAGAGGCTTTCTGTGGTCACCACTGGCTCAGGGGGCTCTGTGAACCTTAGGAGACGCAGCGGGGGAGCGGGGTACAGAGCATGGCCCCTAGAGCCAAACTCCCTGGGTTCACACCCAGCCTGTCCTTACTAGCTGTGTGAACTGGGGTTGGCTTTTTAACCTCTCTGTGTATCATCTTCTTCATCCGCAAAATAGGAATAGTACCAGCACTATTAATAGTCCATAGGGTCCTATGAGGATTGAAAGAGCTCATCTGTCTACAGAGCTTACATTTGTGCCTGCCATACGTGAAGCACTAAGGGGGGCTTATTGCAACCACAGGGCCTGGCAGTGAGGCCCTTGCATTTAATCAGACCATGTCCAGGGACCAGTTTCTGGAGAGTTCCTTCTGGTACACTAGAGTAGGACCCAGACACAAAGAAGCAGCCCAGGTTTTGGGTTTGGACTGACTATCCCAGAATTTGCCATCGCCACCCTCCAGGGCCTGGATGATGGTCCCCCTCCCACATGCACGTGGGGGTGGGGGTGGCTGCAGCTTCTCTGGGTCCCCACGTGGGTGGTGGCGTGCGCTGGTGCTTCTGGCCTTCCCTCGCTGCCGGCCTGGCTGGGAGCTGACTCACCGCCAGGAGGGGTAGTGATTAGCATGCAGGGCAGGTGCCTGGAGGAAAGCTGTCTCCATGCAACAGCTCTTGATGTGTTTCTCTGATTAATGTGGCAGAGAGAACATTGCAGCTTTTTCCTGAATGGTCGCCACGTGGAGCTGGAGTCATTAGCATTGCGTCTCCCGCTTGCCATGACCCGCTGACCACCCTAAGTAGATAAAAATGAAAATGGCCAAGACAGATGCAAGGCTCAGACACAAAATACCTGGTGGCTTTGCAGCCACGGGCATCTTTTATGTAGGTTTCTAGAACAGCCCCGCCCTCCCCATCCTCTCCATCCCTCCAAAGCCCTCCTCAGACTCAGGCTCGGGAATCTGTTGCTCTCCAGGGAGGCTGGGCCCCTTCCTCAGGAATGGAGTCCAGGCATGAGCACTTGTATCCACGACACCCCCGCGGGGTGCCCCAAACGCAGGGAAGATGAGGAGGGGCCACGGGCTCTGGGTGGAGGGGTCAGACTGGGCTCAGGGCAGGAGAACCGGGGAGCCAGAGAAGGGGAGGTGGTCTGCAGTGGGTCAGGCAGGCTGGTGGAAAGGGAGGCTGAGGACCTGGATTGTATTCTGAGGGCACAGAGAGGTGGTCTTCTGGAGTACAGGGGAAGGGATATTGGGGGCCCCTGCTTGGAAATGGGGAGAACAGGAAGCTGGTGCCACAACCCAGGCATAGAGGTTGCAGCCTTGGAGTGACCCTGCATGTCCCTCAGCGTGTTCCCTCCACCCAGAAGCCCTTGAGTATTTATTTGCAATCTCTGGAGGATAAAAGCTGGTGTTGCTGGGGGCTGGAGCGGTGGCTCAGCGGTTATTGTGCTTGCCTGGCACGCACAAGGACGCGGGTTCAAATTCCAGCACCATGTACACAACTAGGTGTCAGCAACAAAAGCCACATGAAAAACTAAATAAAATTGACTCTCTTTCCCTCTCTTTCATTGTCCCTCTCTCTTACAAAAAAAAAAAAAGCTGGTGTTGCAGAGGGAAACTGAGGCAACCAGTGGAACCTAGCAGCCTCCTAGAAGCCAAGGTGGGAGAGGTCCCTGATATGCTTTGCTGTTTTCCTGAGCTCTGTGGGTTGGACTGATGTTGCCACACTGTTCTAGATTGTCGATTGTCGTTTGTGCTCCCATCCCCCAATCTCCCACCTTCCTTCCCCGTGTCTGTTTCCCCCAATCCATGCCGTGGGGGTGGGGTGGAATGAGAAGTAGGACAATGGCCCCTGGACTTGCTGGGAAGAATGAGAAGCAGCATCAGGACACTGGAGCTCCAACCAGCTCCACACCCCACCATGGTGCCTCTGCCAGCTCTCCACGGGGCCATCACCACCCGTTTGGGTGATGGTTCTCATCCAACCCCACAGCATCTCCTAGCCAGAAAGCAGCTCTCTGAATTCCTCTTGGGCTGGAAGCGAATGAGCAATGGTGCTAATTGCGGAGCCGGCAGGAGAGGCTGGGAGGAGGCAGCTGAGAGAGAAATCATCTTGTGATGCACCAATTACTGATCAGCTGGGACATAATTGCGGGGCTGCCATCCCGGCTGCTGGAGGTACCAGGCCTCCCTCTCGTTAATCAACGATAATCCAGAATTACGACCCTTAATGATTTGCACAGACACTTATGCACACACGCACACATGCTCTCCCATGGACACAAGTAATTGATAATCAACCATGTAATTGGAGGCAATAATTCTGTCCGGGCCAAATGACAGGCTCCACCCTGCCAGCAGAACAGAGCCCAAATCACAGGCGACCCCTGCAATGGGCAGCAGTTTCTGTAGGGGAGGAAATCTTTCCTTCTCGAGCGGGTCCCCTCCAATTGTCTCTAGGCAGTAGGAGTGTGGGGATTTTATTGTTTTTTTTATTATTCGTTATCTATAGTTTCTAAATTTTGCACATTATTTATCGTAGCATTTAACATTGTCCTTGTCACAGCTTATTTGGCCTCCAGCTCCATTGCATATGCAAATCACCTTGAAAGATGTTTACAGTGTGGATTCCTGGGGCCCACCTAAGATTTAGACTAAAGAAAACTGGTATGGGAGCCAGGCATGGTGGTGCACACCTGTATGCCCAGGGACTCAGGAGACCGAGGCAAGAGGATTGCAATTTCAAAGCCAGCCTCAGAAATTTAGATAGGCCTTAAGCAACTTAGGGAGAACCTGTCTCAAAATAAAATATAAAAAGGGCTGGGGATGTGGTTTAGTGATCAAGTAAGTGCCCTGGGTCAAATTCCCAGTACCAAAAAATTAATAAAAATAAAAAAGAAATGATAATAATAGCCCCTCTTGATCAAGTCCAAGGAGTTCACTGAGCACTTTCCCTGCACTCTCTCCACACCATGTTAGAGGGAAGTACTATGATTGGCTCAACTGTTCCACATCACATTGGTCCCAGCCACCCCTCTCATAGCCGGGGACCCTGCTCTCCTCTTCTTGCCACCCGCAGAGTGCATCTGCTCAAATGCAGGACAGGTGGCACCATGGTCTTGCTCAAAACCTGCAGGCTCCCACCTCACCCAGTGGACACCTGTGTCCTCCCAGATGGCAAGGCCCAACCCTCCTGCCCTTCCCGCGCCTCGCCTCTCCACCGTAATCCGCATTCCTCCCTGTTGTTCTCACCGCACACCCTCCCTGACTACTGCACATGGTTTGGCCACAGGGTCATTGTACTTGCCATTTCCTCTATCTAGAACTCTCTTCTACAAAGAGCTACACAGCTTGCTCTCTGACTGCCTTTACTTTTATTTATTATTATTACTTATTTTTATACCAGGGATTGAACCCAGAGGAGCTTAACTACTGAGCAACATCCCCAGCTCTTTTTGTTTTTTATTTTGAGACAGGATCTTGTTAAGTTGCTTAGGGCCTTGCAAAATTTCCAAGACTGTCCTTGAACATGCAATCCTCCTGCCTCAGCCTCCTGCCTCAGCCTCGTGAGCCACTGGGATTAAAGGTGTGCTTGACCAGTCCGTTTAAAATCTATGCTCTTACCCTCGGGGATCCAGATCCCCTTTCCACTTGGCTTTCGACATAGCACATATTATGTTCAAACATTTTCTAGCTTACCTTTCTGTCCTGCACTTCCCCTATACCCACAATAGAACATACGCTCCAGTGGGGCAGAGACTTGTGTCCGTGGCCCCAATACCGGGCAGGAGTGGGACAAAGCTTTGTGACACAAATGAATACAAAAACCCATACATACAGGTGTGAGATGACACTATAGACATCTTCAAAAATAAGCTGAACTGAGCACAGTGGCTCACACTTGTAATCCCAGAGACTGCAGAGGCTGAGGCAGCAAGATCACAAGTTTGGGGGCTGGAGCGGTGGCTCAGCAGTTAGGGTGCTTGCCTGGCATGCACAAGGGCGCAGGTTCAAACCCCAGCACCATGTACACAACAAAGTGTTGAGCAACAAAAGCCACATGAAAAACTAAATAAAACTGATTCTCTTTTTAAAAAAAAAAAAATAAACCACAAGTTTGAGGCCAGCCTGGGCAACTTAGTGAGACCCTGTCTCAAAATAAAAAATAAGAAGGGCTGGTGGTGTCGCTGAGTGGTAAATGCCCCTGGGTTCAATACTCTCTCTCTCTCTCTCTCTCTCTATATATATATATATATATATATATAAATTTTTTTTAAGAGAGAGGAACAGTGAGAGCAAGAGAAAGAAACAATTTTTTATTTAGTTTTTCATGTGGCTTTCGCTGCTCCAAGACTTCCTTGTGTACGTGGTGCTGGGGTTTGAACTCGTGTGCTCACGCATGCCGGGCAAGCGCCTTAACCTCTGAGCCACCGCTCCAGCCCCATACTCAGTATTGCCAAGAGAAAAAAGAGGAAAGAGAGAAAGAAAAACCTTCCCTCTCCTCTGCAAGCCCTCAAAGCCCTGCCCGGTGGTCTGGGAGAGGACAGGGATCCAGGAAGGCAAATCGTCCCCACCAGGAGGCCACTCTAAGGCTAACCAGGCCATTGAAGTCAAGGAGAAATGTGCTTTTGTCCACTGGAACGTGCAGTGTGGAACCCTGCAGAGGCACCACCCAGGGAGCTTTTCTTGATCCTCCCACACCTACTCACACGAGGTTAGGCCTCCATCATTGCCAGCAGCAAGCCACGGGACTGTCATCAGCTAGGTACCTGGGAGACAGGAGGACATAAGACTGGCATGACAGGGCCAAGTGAGTGACATCCAGGAGCAGGTTGAGAAGAGATGGTTGTTGGTGGTGACTTTCAACTCTAAGTGACAGTGACCTTGAGATTCACTCCCAGGGTCTCCAGGGCCTGGCTTGGTGGATGGGAGTGGGGTGTAGAGAAGGCTTCCGTGTTGCAGAAGAGAAACCTGTATGTACACTACAGATCCAATTTGCCAGGACCTTGTTCTCTGCTGTGCCCTACAGAGCATCATACCCGTTGAAGGAATGCATGTTCAACAGACACTGGTGGCCTCTGGGTTTGAACCACCCCTGGATGACTCCTAAACTAGTTGGTTGCACAAACCTAGTGTCCCTGCCATTCATGCTGCACCCCTTCCAAAGTCAGGTGGGGTGCTTGCTCCTCCTGGCAGGTGCTGCGCGGCTGTTAACCCGGCCTCCTGAGTGGACAGTGGGGACCTTTGCTCCCAACCAGCAGGGGGCGCACACACATTGTTTTCCAGCAGGCTCTGCACCAACCTCTCCAGCCCCTTCCACAGCCCTGGGCTCCTGAAGGTGTGGTATGTGACACAGAAAGGGCCCCATTTGAACCAGCCTGTTTAATGTCAGGAGGCTTCAAATTGTGCAGGCTTCCCCAGCAGGCGGCCCTCTGGGGTGTGTGGGACCTAAGATTTACTGAGCAACTCCAAGCACTAGGCTAAGCACCCGACACGCATTATCTCATGAATCATCAGAAGCCCTGACACTATCAGTTTCACAAGTGAGATTACTATGGTACTATTTTTACCCATTTTGCAAATGAGAATACTGAGGCCTGGGGCTGCTAAGGAGCTTGTCACCCCTACCCTTTCTTCCCCCAGGGAGAGGGCCTGGGCAGGAGTCTTGGCTGAGGCCTGGACTTCTGGAGAGGGCTCGATTGGAAAGAACCCTTCTCAGAAGAGAAAGGGCCCCTGCCCCAGTTCTGCCCTGCTGCCTGCTGCCTGGTGGTTTGTCACTGTTCCCCAGGCTCTGGGCAGGCACCTTACGCAGGCCTGCCAGCTCCTTGCTGTGCCCATGGGGCTCCCAGGGGCACTTCTTCCTGGTGACAATTTCAGCCAGCTGGCACATGCTCGTGGGGAGTGTTCTGGGCCAGCCCAGAGGGAAGAGGGAAGGCTTTGCTGCGCGTCACCTGTCACCTTCCGTCCAGCTAGCCTACCCCTCTTCCATTTTACATGCAAAGAAGTGCAGCGTGGAGGCCACCTGCTTTAGGTCGCTTGACTGTGCTGGCAGAGCCAGGGCTGGAACCCAGCTCTCTGGAAGGCCAGTCTTTCTTCAGGTCCCCACAGATCATATTCTCTGGGGCTTGGAATTGCCTCCTGCCCACACCCCCAGGTCCTACCACACCCCTTTCATGCTCCAGGACAAATCCTGCCAGGCGTTTCCCAGCCCATCCCGGTCCCTCCCTGAGTTAGAGCCACTTGCTCACTTTAATTAGCCTGGGGCACGTGTGTGCTATTCCTAGTTAGCCTGCCTCATGTCCCCAGGAGTACGTCCCTGCAATGCATGGGGCACTGGTCCAGATCAATTTGAACCAGGCCGGGCAGTGTGACTCAGAGAGGTCACTTTACCTCGCTGGGCCTTGGTTTCCTCTCTGCTCTAGATCAGGGTTTTTCAGAATCTGTGCAACAAGGTATGGGCAGGGCCTTCTCCTGAGTGCTCTCTCTATCTCTCTCTTTCATACATGGGCAGTGGACAGGAGGTTCAGAGAGAAGTTTGAAAACTCTTTTGAAATCCTTTCTTTCTGATCTTACTCTTAGGATCTTTCTTATCCCCCACTAACAAGAATCTGGCATCTTGGGGTTGGGGATTTAGCTCAGTGGCAGAGCGCTTGACTAGCATGAGCAAGACCCCAAGTTCGGTCCTCAGCCCTAAAAAAATTTAAAAAAGAATCTGGCATCTTGCATGAAGGATTGTCAATCATTCTCTCTGCCCTGGTGCTGGGGATAGAACCCAGGCCCTTGTCCTCGCTAGGCAAGCTCTGCCACTGTTCCATCTCCAGCCCCTGTCAATATTTATTTTGGAGGGCAGAATCTAGTGTCAGTGACCTGATGCAGGGCCACATTGACCTTGGCTGGGAGGGGACAGTGGACGGAAAAGGAGCTCTGAACAGGAATTTTAGGCCGGGATGTAGCCCAGAAGTAGAGGGCCCCTAGACTCAATCTCCAGTGCCCCCTCCCGAAACCGGTGAAGGAGACTTTTAAAAAGGCAGCTGGCCTTGATCGCCCACCTCCTCCATGTTCCCACCTGGCTTGCTGCTGAAGTTAGCCAGCGCCTCTCCCACAAAGTGCTGCAGATGCCACACTATCCTTGCACAAACCCTGCCCTGTCCCCTGCTGCCAGGGCCGCCCACAAGGCTGGGCAGGCTTGAATCTGGCAGACACGGGTGAGGCTGAGCTCTCTTGGAATGAGATTCAGAAGGGCTGTGGAGCTGGCATGGAGTAAAAATCTGTGGCCTGGTCAGCCAGCCAAAAGCCAGGCAGGCTGCCTGGCCCAGGGGCCCCCAAGCTGCAGAGGTCTGTGGGCTGCAGGGCGCTCTGGGAGGGGCCGGCGTGGGGGTGCTGTTGTCCTGGGCTCTTCTTCACATCCTCCGGCCATGTCAGTTCTGCTTCCAAACCCTGCTCCTCCCGGGGCTGCAAATTACACTCCAGCCTTCCATGGAAGGGGCAGGCATTCCATGCCCCAGGGTAATCAGGGACCACCCCGATCGCACAAGTGTGGCCGCCCACAATTAGAAAAGCCTGTGCGTGCAATGTGGCACTTCGACCAGGGTAAGAAAAGGCATGAGAAGCAAAAGGAGGGCCACTGTCACAGCCCGAGAAGTTCCATCAGACGCTCGCTAACATGTTTGAATCTCACTGTCTTCGTTCTCTGCCCCCATTCAGCACCCACCCTCCTCTGAGCTGCTCTGACAACCTTTAGTTACCATCCACCACCATCTTCCCAGTCAACCCTGCATTCACCTCCTGATGTCTCAGCAGGAGAGTCTTTAATCTGGAAGAACTTACTATGTGCCAGGCACTGTGAGGTACTTTACAAGCCCTTTACAAGCCATATTTCATTTAGTCATCACAACAAACCCATGCAGTTGATCAGCTGGGAAGCTTTTGTCTGCGAGTCAGAGCAACCTTGGTTCTACTGAGTGGTGCCAGGAGTCCGCCATCGAACAATGAAGGAACTGAAGATCTGGGGAAACAGTCCAGAGGTAGGAGGCTCCAGGGCGGGGTCATCTAGCTGCTGAACTGTGCCACAGGACTAAGGTTCATTCCACGTTTTTTTTCATTCTACTATCTACAATTTCAGCTTAGTTCTCCAAGTAGCTGCCTTCATTGCAGCAAGATGGCTGCTGTGGCTCCAGTCATCACTTCAGATATAACATCTACCTGCAGAACAGTTCTTCCTCAGATTTTTCCCCAGTTCTGGGGATCAAACCCAGGGCCTTGCTTGTGCTAGGCATGCTCGTAGAGAGGAAGGGTTTTAAGATCAAGGAAATATTTTCTAGAACAGTCCCCTCCCCATACACACACCTTATTGACCAGAACTGGGTCACAAATCCATCCCAAAATAATTCCCTGGCAAGGGGAATAGGATACAAGATTAGTTTAGACTGATTAGGATTTCCTCCCCAAGGCATGTGAGTGAGGGAGTGAACTCCTGGCCTGGACAAAAGAAAGGTGTGTGTGTGTTTTTCAGGGCACCCGGAAAGCAGACATGATATTAGATTCTTGCAATCAACAATGTCTGCTGCATGGGTAATCATTGTGATTGCATTTTACAGATAGGGAAACTAATGATAAGGGAGGTGAGGTAATAATTTAAAGACACAAGAAGAGGCCATGTTAGAATGTGAACCCAGAACCATTCGACTCCAGGCTCTTTCTAACACAGGATGAACCAAGCACTACTTGCTGTGGCTATTTTCCACTGGGGAATGAACCTAAGGGTGCTTAACCACTGAGCCACTTCCCCGGCCCTTTTTATATTTTATTTTGAGACAGGATCTTTTGAAGCTTTTTAGGGCCTCACTAAGTTGCTGAGGCTGGCTTTGAACTTGTGATCCTCCTGCCTCGGCCTCCTTAGTCCCTGGGATTACAGGCGTGCACCCCCGCACCTGGCTCCATTTCTATTTGTGAGTGAGAGGTTTCAAATTCTTGCTGAGATAAAGGAGGATGTAAATTATATAGATATATGTGCATATATACACATGTATATGTACATACATACACACACATGCATATCTCCACCACATATCACTTTACAAACAAGATCACATAATAAATTTTTTTGAAAGAGAGGGACAATGAGAGAGAGAGAGAGAGGGAATCAATAAGCAATTTTATTTAGTTTTTCACATGGCTTTTGTTGCTCTGACACTTCGTTGTGTACATGGTGCTGGGGTTTGAACCTGTGTCCCTGAGCACACAAGGCAAGACCTGAAACAACTGAGCCACCGCTCCAGTCCCTACATAATAAAAATTTACCTTCAGTTACATTTATTTGACTGGCATTTACTGAGGGCCTTCTAGATGACTTTGGGTATAGAATGATAATCCTAGACTCGAATTTCCGTGAGTCCCAAACGAGAGAGCTGTGATACACAGACTGAAAGGGTCGTTTGTGATATATGCAGTCTGCCACTAAAGCATGCAGCTGGGAAATGCTGAAGACCAGTTTCACAGGAAAGGTTAAAATGGCTGGGTTTTGAAGGACACATAGAAGTTTGCTCCATGAAGAGGAGGGAAACCGTTCTTTGCACACAGAGAAAAAGAGTTCTGCAAAGGCATGGGGCTTGAAAATTCATATTGGGTTCAAGGAACAGAGAAGAACTTAATGTGCTCAGAAACCAACGGAGGAGGAGAAAAAGGCAGAAAGAGAAATTGGAGGCAATTTCCCAGGAGTTTGTCTTGAACCTGTAAAGCATCTGGAAGATTTGTGAGCAGGAAGTAAAGTGATTGTATTTGGATAATTTTGAAAACTGGGAACACCCTAATGAATCCAAGTGACTAGGGAACATATAAAAGGGGACTTTTGGCTTAAATGCAAATATGCAGGCTCAAAACACATGGAGTTCAGCATAAGTTCAGAGAAGTCAAGAGATAGGAGGTGTTGGCTGCAGCATCAGCACCATGTCCCAGTGTACCTGGACCAAACACTCCTGTCCAGGGACATGTGGGAATTTCTAAGAGCTTGTGAGATGCACAAAGGTGATGAGTAAGCCAATTAATAAATCCACACTGAACAATGACTCCTGAGATTACTACTAAAAGCTAGCACCCAATCCCAGCAACTTGGGAGGCTCTGACAGGAGGATCGTCAGATGGAGGCCAGCCTCACAACCTAGCAAGACCCTGTCCCAAATAACAAAATATACAAAAACCTGGGGATGCAGCTCAGTGGTGGAGTTCCTCTGGGTTCAATCCCCAGTACCAGAAAAACAGCAACAACAACCAAAAAAAAAAAAAAAAAAAACAGCCAGTGTCCACTGAATGCTTACTAAATTCTAGACACTACACTAAGTACTCTAGATACTCTCTTTTTCTTTTTAAGAGAGATAGAGAGGGTGAGAGACAGAAAAAAAAATCTATTTTTTATTTATTTTTCCATCTGGTTTTCATTGCTCTGACACTTCATTGTGTATGTGGTGCTAGGGTTCGAACTCGTGTTCTCACACATGCCAGGCAAGCACCGTAACCGCTGAGCCACTGCTCCAGCCCCTAGATGCATTCTTTTATTTAATTCTCACTTAAAAGGAAGATCAGATGAGATAACGCATTAAACACTCAGGACTAGGCTCAGCACCTAAGAGGTGCCCTGTGAGTGCTTGTCACCTTTGCTATTAATATTCCAAAGCCTGGGCTGTTAAGCACCTTCCCAACCTGCTATGAGGAGGCGCTTTCAGGATTCAGAGTGTCCCTTGAATGGGAAGGAGAAAGGAATTGTAATGGTGTTAGTGGTTAAGTCTTTAAACTAACAGGTCAAGGGTCTAAAGCAGTGGCTCAGCGGTTAGAGAGCTCTCCTGGCATGCACAAGGACCTGGGTTCAAACCCCAGCACCATGCACACAACAAAGTGTCGGAGAAACAAAAGCCACATGAAAAACTAAATAAAGCTGATTCTCACTCTCTTAAAAAAATTATATAAACTAACACGTGGAGGAGGCTGGTTCCAGCCTCTACCTACCCCCTCCTTCCGAGGCTCTGGCTGGACCCAGGAGAAAGCTGCCCTCCCAACGAAGAATGGCAGGCGGCTCCCCTCCCAGAGGGGGCCCTTAGGTAGCAGTTTCTGCCTCCTTTGCCACAGAACCAGGCTGAACAGAGCGCATTTTCCAGGGGTTGGGACCTGCCTTTTCTTTCCAGACCCCGTCTATCCAGTCTATCACCCTTCTGCATCCACACCTCCCTGGTGCTTTCCAGGTTAGGGTACAGAGGTCTCTGACACATGTATGCGTGAGACTTTGTGGATGTTTGGGGGCCCAGATGCCTCTGCCCTGGAATGGACTGGAGGTGGACGCCAGGCTCTGCAGCCACAGCCCAAGGACCCTTTTTGTCTATCTCATCTGGCGCCTGGGCGGGGCCCTGCCTGCTGGGGCCTGTGGCCTCCCTGGACTTCTGCAGCCCTATCTGGGAGCGTTCTGCCGGCAGAAATCACAAGTGTGCTAACTGGAGACAGAGCAAAGGTCCACCCCTGGCACCCAGCTGTTCTCAGCAGATCTCCTGGAGGCGGGGGCTTTAGTTCACAGACTGACATCAGAGCAGCTGTCACAATAAAGGGCTGAAAGGGGTCGGAACAGGCGGGGCGCTAAGCCACACCTTCGTTTCAGCACTTTGGATGCTCACAGATCTTTCCGGCGCTGTCTGCCCTTTTGCTTGGCTGGACTCTTGCACAAGACCTGGCTGCCCCTAGTTCTCGGTCTCTCTGGAAAACATGTCCAGCCCCCTCCAGAGAACTCAAAACACAGACAATCCTTACACATTTTCCTGGAAACGTTCTATAGCTGCAGCCTGGGAAGGCTTCCAAAAGTTTCCCTGAACCAAAGATAACAATAATAATCAAAAAGAGAGAGGAGGGGGGTGAGGGAAAAGCGAAGCTTGGGCAAGTGCTCCCTTGATTAATGTTCAAGGGAACAGACTTGGATCGTAGGGAAAGGAAAAAGGAAGGGTTTTCCAGGTCAGCTTAAACATTGGGGCTGTTTTCTTGAAAGGCAATTTCAAAGTTGTTGGCCTCCCCAAAGCGATTTTTTGGAATCTACCCAGAGGTCAAAAACTTACCCTTCCTTCCCCCATCTGGAAAGTTTTCACACCAGAGGCCTCAATGCATTCCTGAGCTCTGGCTCTAGGAAAAAGGACTTTCCCAACCTTCCCACGTTCCCTGCCCTCCCCTCACCCTGCTGACCTATAAGGAGTTCTGTTTGCTCCACCCCAAACAGCTGCATTCCAGCTGTGCAGCTATTAGGAAATGTTCAGGAATCCTCTGGCGGGAAAGGTAAACCCAGGAATGGGTCCTAGTGACAGCTGAAGCTGGCTAAGATCTGTAAAGAGTGGAGCCCAAGGTGCAGACCTTGGGTGTCCCTTACAACTCCACTGCAGAAGAGCCAGGGTTCCCGAGCATCAAAGGCAGGTTAAGAGGTCTTACCGCTGTAAGTGCCGGCCAGGCTGAACCCCCCTACTGTGAAATGGAAGAAATGAAATCCAAGAAAGTTTGTGAAGATTCAAAACTATTTTCACTTACTCATAGCTCTGCCTTTTTATTTAAAGCGCAACCTCTTGCTTCAAAATAAACCTCTGGAACAACAGGGCACACAACCCGAAGTTAGGAATTTTCCAATGGGTCTTGACTACCGGCAGCTTAGGGCAGCTGGGTAGAGGCAGAAGAGGGGTGACAGTCTCTGAGGATGGTGACTTCCCTGAGAATGCAGATTGAGGGGGCCCAATGCACAGACAATGGCTGAACAGGCCAGGGCTGAGCAAATGGCTTTCTAGACAGCTGTAGCGCTCAGCAGCTGTCAGCGCAACTGCCACCAAGCTCTCCTGGTTGAAGTCCCAGGGAGGTGGCAGCATCAGCGTTACCTTCTGGGGCTGCATCACGGACACGCGTGTTACCTGACTACCTGGCTTATGAACAGCCTGAAGCAGTGGCCAACCTGTCTTATCTTGAGGGTCTCTGCCTTTTCACTAGCACAGCCAACCAGCAACAATTAACTGCCATGGGCATGCTCTGAGAATCCAGGATCTGGAGGGTGAGGAATTCCGTGAAGTCCTCCATCAATTCCTGCTGTTGAAAGCAGACATAGATAAGTGGTGGCCTGGGTCCCAGAGGACCACTAGCTGTAGTGAAAGCATCCCTCTCCTCCAGCTCCTGCCAGCCCACTTCCAATGCTCCCCACTGTGAAACCTTTGAATGCCTTCAGGGCTACAGCTGCCACCCCCACCCCAGGGGTCTAACCACCCATTTCCCAGTCAGGTCTTTCCATAGTGCAGCCTACCGAGTTGCCTTGGAGTGCCCCCTGCCAAGAGTACCCCTAGGGGCTTCCGGACCTTAGAAGGAAAGCACCAGGAAACCCCAAAATGTTCTCCTGCTATAAACAATGGCTTCCAGGGTCTGCGCCAGACACACTCACAGCGCTCGAAATAGACTCATTGTCCTCTTGCACAACATCCAGGAATTTGGTGAAACTCATCATTTTTCAGGTTACCGATAATGTAAGTTTGGAAACTGAAACAGGAAGGAACACAGGCTGAAAAAGCTTTTATCCAGCCCACAGCGTTTCTCTCTACAGATGCAAGAGTTTTTTTTTTTTTTTTTTTTCCATCAGTGCTTTGCTGGGGTTAAAATTAGCTGGCAGCATTCTGGTCACATGCTAGACAACAAAACAAAAGGGAATTGTTCCCCTGCTGCTCCTGAACTGGCCCACGAGAGCCCTTCCTAATCTGTGGATTTCTGGAAGCCAGCCCTTCAGGCCCTGTTGTAGAGGGGCCACATCATGGACTCTCCTCTGTAAAGTCCCTGCTGTAGCAGGGCAGAGCAGGACAAGGACAAGGCTGTTTAGAATCTTGGGGCTTGACTCTTCTGGAAAGGCACCCGAGGACCCCTAAATTTTTTTTTTTTTTTTTTGCAAGTCTTCTCACCGAAACTGACAAAAAGCAAGCATCACAGACCCCGAGAGAGGAAGGGTAACATCTGAAATGTGAACCTGGGCATCCGTTGCTTTGGGGAGCAGTTGGCTGCTGCTGGCAGGATGAGAACATAAAAAGAATACATCTGAGCCATAGGTGGCGAGCACTTAGGACAGATTCAAGTCTCTGGACCCTGATAATACGGGCACGTCACAATCTGCTTTGTTCTTCCAGCTTAAAACTGTGACCAGAAGCCCTGGGTTAAAAATACAGCCTCTGATTCACGCACAGTCAGGAAACACGCTTGAGCTCAGTACAGAAACATGTCCGTCAACCTGGGAAAGGAATCACCACCACGAAATATGCTTTTGGCTTGCCAAAGCTTAGCAGCTGCGAGAGCCAAAACCCAGCTGCCTGTACTGTCTGGGGAAGGTATGTGTGTGGGGAGGGAGGGTGCGCTTTCTAAATCACCTGATCTGCCTCCAACTCTGGTTTAATTCCAAACTGAAACCCATCTTGAAATGTCTCCAGGGCCAACTACTCCTAAAAATCCCATTTTAACACTAACCTTCAGATCTGTGCCTGCCAGCAAGGTGAAGCAGATGGCTTTTGTTGATTAATTTATTTATTTGGAAGGGGCTACTTTGGAATCAGTGAGACAGAGTGCATCGCCTTGACCATGATTGCCGTGACAATCATGAGCAGACACCCAGAGAGAGAGGCAGGTTCAAAGAAACCTGGGGCTGCTAAGCCCCAGGATGGTGTGTGTGTGGGGCAGGGAGCTGGTGTCAGTCTTCTTCCTGTCCTGGCTCCATGGCAGCCCTACACTTGGAAGAAATACCTCTTTTGGTTTCATATTCTGTGGTATTCAAGGGTTTGTGTGAGCAACGAAGGGTCCCCTTTGTCAAAAGGGCTTCAGAAGCCGAACAGGCCTGTGACTTCTATCTCAACTTGAAACCCTCATTATTCAGACAGACCCAAACAGAAATCCCCCATGCCTTCCCACCCTGCACATAAAGTCCTCTTTAATTAACATACACCATTTTTCAGTGGAGCAGCCTCAAGGTGTGAAAAGTACATAAATGTCAGAAAGCTGAAACCCTAGGTAAACAGTGTGCTGAAATATATTTAGCAGAAAATATTGAAGGCCACAGGAAAAATACATTCCCTTCCTGGGATGTTAACAAAGGTTTAGGTTCAGGAAACCTTTAGCAAATAGTGAGCGGGGAAGGAATACTGCTCACCTTTTCTACCCCCAATGTAAACACATCACTAAACCTCTCTGGTTTCCATAGGCCTTGGCTGCAGTGCAGTATTTCATTTTTTCCCCATTAAACAGGCCACCCGGAGAGTTGGCATTACAGACCTGAAAATATCCCAAATGTGAGCGTGCTATTTTGTTTCCGTACATTGAATCAGACTGTGTTTCAAATGGCAGTCTGTACCAAATGGGGGTTGGAAGTGAGTGCAGCTGGTGAGGGCTCACAGTCACCTGAAATCGCAGTGTAAATGACAGATCTGTTTCACCTTGGCTCACCCAAAGTCTTGTCTCCGACAGGAACATAGCCTCCGTCGTGGTGGCCCAAGGATGTCATGTCATTCTAAAAAGCCCATGGTTCCGAGACCCTCCGGGTTTCCTATGCTGCAATAAGATGCCTTCGCAAAGACCCAGGTTTCCTGCAGTCTCAGGGTGGGAAGGAAAGAACAAGGAAAGGACAGGCAGCCACTCTCCCTAAGATGGATGCTGTATGATGTAAGTTGCTGGCTAAAATATCTGGCAGGCTTGCAGTTTTAAGTTGCCAGCTAAATATTATTAAAAAGATAAAATACACGCAAACTGTGCAGAATGTAGGGCTGCTGTGTTTACATCCGGGTTTTGATGACTCAAAGACTTACACTTGGGCTTGCTGAAAAGCTCTATTAAAAACACAGCTTTGTGCAAGCCTCCCGGGAGCAGCAAGAAGGGCTGGTCGGGGGGAGGGGGGTGGGGTTCCTCCCCGGGGCCGGGTTTAGGTCTGTGCTCCAGGCTGGCTCCCTGCGCCAGGGCAGCGCTTAGGGGTTAACCTGCTCTCAGCCTGGGGACCAGGGAGGGGAGGGTTAACCTTTTTCCAGAACATTTATTTCACCATCTCACTGACTAGAGGGAGGAGGGGCGGGAGGGGGGAGCGAGAGCCTGCCGCGCTGAGAGGCTGCGGATCACAAGGCCATTCTGATAGCCTCCTGTCCCCATGGCAACTGCAACGGCATTTATCAGTTCCTTCTGCGCACAGGCACGGCAAATCTGCATTGCACATGGCAGGCTTCCAGCATTTCAAATGAAAGAGCACTTTGAACGGCTGCCAAGTTTGGAAGGAGCAGAACTGTCAGGGCTGCTTAAAGCTGGCAGTTTATACTGGGGAGGTTTTCGCTTCCCAGCATCCTCCGGGCTTGGCCAGCTGCCAAGTACTTAGCGGAAGCTAAAAAGTAACTCGCTCCCTTCCCTCCCCTCCCTCCCCCTGCAAAGCTCCCCCCTCCACACCATTCACCGCAGTGCTCCCAAAATTTTCCACATGTCCTGTGTCACCAGTGCAGACTGTACAATGAAAACCAGAACACTGGCCGCCCACCATCGGACTTTTCTTAATAATGGGGCGGGAGGCGGGTAGGTTAGGATCAGTGACAGCCAGGCTGTACCTGCCATGACCCCATAACCGCTGGGCGGGAACGCCTGCGGTACGTGTGTCTTTCAGCCTTAAAAATACATTAATAAAAATAAAAATAAAAGCAGCTTTAGAACCAAGACACCCTGAGCGTTGGGTGGGGAGCTTGGAGGGTAGGGGAGGTGGGTTTTGGCTGGATGGTTTGGAACTGCATGTAGGGCTGGGAATGGAGGTCCTGCAGGCAAATGCAAAATGCTGTTCACCTCCCGCTTCCCTAAGAGGGTTGTTATTGAGAGCAGAGCTGTTTCTGGAACTTTCCTTGGATCTCTCAGACGTCATGATGAAAGCTCTGAGGCCACCGATAGGGAGGGAGTTCAGAGATGGTTTTCAATGGAAAGTTTACCAGATAACTTCTGACAAGGGCTTCTACTGGCAGAAAGTGGAAATTGGCATAGTGTTCACTGTGCTGATTTTTTTTTTTTTAAATGAAAATCTACACTGAGATCAAGGGTTTGGGCTTTATTTTCCAGCACAAATAGAACGAAAATTGTCTGCCGCTTAGGCGGTTGGATAGAGTTCAGGAAAACTATGTCTGGCATTAATTCCAAAGTGGAGGTTTAGGTTCAAGCGAGGCCCATTAATTTCAGTAAACTGTTTTCACTAGTCCAGACCCCGCTGTGCAAGGACTATTTATTACCTTTTGCTAACCTGATGTCTGCAGAGTTGTAAAGCAAAGGGGGGAAAAAATCCAGGGTGGAGATATCTATATCTTGGATCAAATGGGTTTTGCACCTTCCCATTGGGGGTCATGTTATATGGAGAGTTTTCTATCTATGGCTTTTCTTTAACAGTGCCATTTTAAAAATCCATCTTGCAATGAATTAGATAAAAATCCTGATGGAGAGGAATCTGTTGAGAGCAAATACCCATCTCCTGCCTCCTTCAGAAGGGCACCTCCCAGCCACAGGGATGCTTTATGTGTCTATCCCTGGCTTCCAGGCCTGAGGTCCAGGGCACAGTCCTGACACAATTCACCCTGATGATGGGGTCTAAAACACACCAAGACAGTCGATTTCAGCATTTGTTCTCCCTTAGGAATTGTACTAGCTGCCTTAGAAAAGCACATAAATTACTTCCCCCTCCCTTCCTTTTTTCCATGCCTTCTCTCTTCATCCCCCAGCACCCCCCACCCCCAGTCCATCTTGATGTCATTTCAAAGAGAAGGATGAAAAGAGGGGATTTGTCAGGCAGTCCGGTTGGTTTGTGAATGTGTCTTGCCAGGCCTCCAAAACACACACACACTCTCACACACACACACACACACACACACACACCCAGCTGAGAATGTTAATCAGAATTAAAAGCCAGTCAGTACTATTAAAGCATCAAACATGAAGACCTGGAGAAGGAGGGGGACTTGGGGAAGGAGGGGGACCATGGGGGTGGGGTAAAGGAATGGAAATGAAATATAATTCCGTCCTTTGCGCTGACTTACTAAAATAGAGAAGGGGAGAGGTAGCAGTAGCCCCGATTAGGTCTGCTTGTCAAATGTCATATTTATCGGTCTTTCCTTTTAACAACCCCCCACCCCCGCCCCAACCCAGTCAAGTTTTGTGCTGTTCCCAAGTGTGATTAATCTCTGGCAGAGGCCAGAAACAGGAGTAGGTTTCTTGGCTGCCCATCCTGATAAACAATCTGTTCTTGGGAAGAGTAGGTGAAGGGGGCTGAGGCGGGGAATATGCAGGCCAGGGGTGGGGTTAGAAAAAGCGGGGGAAGTGGGGACCGCTTAGAGGGCAGCCCCAGTTAACCCTAGCAGAGGCCCCGCCCTCCCCTAAAACACAAGTGCCCTACTCCAGGCGCGTGGTTTGGGGGTGGCTCAGGTTTCCTGCCCTTAAGAATGTGGACAGACAGTGGATCCTTTCTTACTGCCAGCTCAGGATGTCCAAAGAACGTCAGAGGGCCACTGAGGGCCCAGGGAGGGGAGAGGACAAGAGAGGAGCCCGCGTCCAGCTTCTCAGGACCCATCTCCAATGTGCAGGGCGGTATAAACCAGGGATACGGCGTGCACAGAGCTTGCTAGCAGTGAAGGGAAACCGAGGCAAACCCCGGGAGGGTGGGTGGGGGCGGTGTGGAGGGAAGTATCTTACAGCAGAACAGGGAAAACCCGAGACTGTTCAAAACAAAATGATTATTTCTCTCCTCGGAGGTCGCTGGGATCCGATCGAAACTAGGGAGGCAAGAAAGCTGGCTGTGGATTTTGCGGAGGGTTTATTGTGTGGGCAACCAGGCAGAAAGCGGCAATATGTAACAGTAGGGAGGGGAGAGGGTGTCGGCGGTAAAAGGAAATCAGTGACTCCAAGGCTGCGCATGGCTGGGAACTGTCACCAGGGAGAGCACGGTGGCACCAAATAAAAGATAAATGATAGGCCTCCTTTTGGGAAAGAAATGTAAAAATATTAATGAAAGTGAGAAACCCTCTTCTTCTCAGTTAAAAAGCAAATCCGTTCCTCATCTCCTGCCTTTCTTCCCTACCCCAGACACATACACACAGCTCTGGTCTGCCCTGCACCCAAGAAGCCTGGGCCAGGCTCACTTTCCTTTGGATTTAATTACATGAAAATGCTGAACAAAAACCTGTAATTACACCCTTAGTCCCTGCCACTCAGGCCCAGCACACTTCCTGCCGAGTTTTGTTTTTTAAAGACGAGGTCATTGCCTCTTTCCAATTTGGCCAAAACAAAAAAGTAAAAGCCCCAAATAAATCCAACAGCTCTGAGCTTCTCCACCCTGCCAGGGACTAGGGAGGGGAAGTCCTATCTCTCTAGGAGAGAAGAGAAGAGAGTGGCCTTCCTGGTGCTATTGTCTAGGTCCTGCTCTTGGGGGAGGAGGGGTATGGGACAGTCACGGCTTATTTGTCAGTCAGCCCAGAAGGACAGATAATCTAGACTGGCCACCCAGGAGGAAACCCTCCAAGAGCAAGGTGAAGAGTGGACAGGGCTGAGCAGCAGGACTGGCTTTCCACTGATTTTACCTGCAAGGGCTCAGTGCTGGAGAAAAGATCCATGACAGTGCTGGCCTGTCTTCAGCCCTAGGCATTAACATATGGGATTTCACAGTGAGCCCCTGAAGTAGTGAGAGCAGGCTTTAAGATCCGCATTTGACAGGTGAGGAAACGAGGCCCAGGGAGAATAAATAGATTGCTCTAAGCCAGTCATGTGGCTGGTGGGAGTGTTGAAAAAGCACTGCCTCTCTTGGCTTTTGGACTACTGCATCAGGAAACTAGGACACTTAAGAGGAAATGGATGCTTCTGGATTTTGTGCTGGCTTGGTTACATCCTTAGATCCCTAGCACCGAGATAAAGTGCTTGCTGGATAAATGGATGAATAACTGAATGAATGGCAAATGAGCACAAGTTATGGAGTCGGGGAATGGAAATCCACCAAGGCACCTGGCAAAGCTTCAGCTTTAAAACAACACATGAGTAATAAGAACAGTTTCACACCCCACCAGGAACCCATCTAGCTTAGATCCTCTGGGACTGACCAGAGAGGGACCTTCAGGTGAAACCAGTACGGGGTCCTTTAGATGGGTTAGGGTTGAGTGCCACAGTTTCCTGCTTTGTAGGCTCCAGGGATGATGCCTATACCAGGTTTGATGGTCAGGACTACAAACCTCTCCTAGGCTGTATCTTTAAAGTCAACAGCCCGCCATGCTGGTTTTTTTTTTGTTTTGTTTGTTTGTTTGTTTTGTTTTGTTTATTTGTTTTGGTACCAGGGATTGAACCTAGGGGCAGCCCTTTTTTATTTGTTATTTTGAGTATGTTGAGACAGGGTCTCAAGTTGCCTAGGGCCTTACTAAATTGCTGAGGCTGGCTTTGAACTTTCGGTCCTCCTGCCTCAGTCTCTGGAGCCACTGGGATTACAAGGCGCAGCACAGCACTGGCTTAGCATCTTGCCATGCTTGTCATGTGGCCCCCCATTCCAAATGCAGGATGGTTTGTATTAGGTGAGTGCCCCCAGTCAGTTTTTCATCTGGTTTTGTTTTTCTGACATTTCGTTGTAGATTTGGTTCTGGGGTTCAAATCCAGGTCCTCATGCATGCCACGCAAACACAATACCAGCGAGTCACCTCTCCAGCCTCTTTCAGTTTCTCGGAAGCATCTGGGACCCCCAAAAGGCTAGCAGCTGCAGAGGGAATGCTGGGTTTACAACCAGTGAGGCTGGTTTTCAGTAATTCTGGATCACTTTGGCCCTGCTTTCCTCACCTGTACAGGAGGCCGATGAAAGTAACACCTACCTCACAGGTTGGTATGGGGATTGGTGAGATAATGTCTGGGAATGTACTTCAGAGTCATAGACAAATATTGGTCATTATATTGTTAAAAATCTATTACATTTTATTGTGTCTTTCACATGTACCAATGAGGCAGGCAAGGGAGGCAGAGTAATTACTCTCATTTTACTGATGAAGAAACCAAAGTGCAAATGATTTGCTGAAGGTCACACAGCTATTTAAGGTCACCAAAGTCCAAGCTGAACAACATAATGTAAATATGTACATAATACCCGCCCCGTTTCTCTTTCTTCCTAGTTTCGGGTTGAACTACCCAGCTCAGGTAAGTCAAAATATCAGAAAGTCCTGGTCCATTCCTCCCAAAACAGGGACAGCAGCGATGGCTGCCTGCGTGTACTAGACTTGACCTGTGAAAGGCGAGGCCGCTGGGAGGGGCTTCCCGCTCGGAGGCCCCGCCTTCTGGTAGCCCCAGCAGGAAAGTGCCGGCGGCCACGGGTGTCTGAGGCCGGGAGGTGGAAATCCCCAGCTCTGGGCAGGCTAGTTTGAACCTCCCGCTGAGTGGAGTAGAGGGTTCCAGGGTCTGCACACCTTGTCCTTGACAGCCACCCGACTAGCCTCTCCGCCTCCTCTCGTCCTCCAAGGCTTCCTTCCCCACCACCCCCTTCTTGGGACCGAGTACTTGTTTTAACCTAACGGGTCAGTGAATAGCACCCTTGTCTGGCTCTTCCCCTCTTTTTTCCTTTAGGCCTCATCCCTGGGCAGTTCAGTCCAGGTTTCCTTTATTTTGGGGGCCGGGGGTGAAAACAGCTTTTGCTGAGGACAGCGCTCGGCTCCCCAGTGCCCTGGCACACTGGCCAGGAGAGGAAGCCGGGAGGAGGCAGGAGGCAGACGCGACGCCTCCACCCCCACCCCGCCTTTCTACCCCTCTCAGTTCCCCGCCCCTCCAGGAAGAAAGCATTCAGAGATCAGATCGTTCGCTGCGGCCGCTGTGCTAGCACCACCATTACGCCAGCCCCAGCCCTCCCTTTCCTTCTACCCGATTTTGCACACAACGTCCGCCTGCCCGCGCGCCCCAGGCTGGGCAGGTCCTGGCGGGCGGTGCAGGCTCAGCTCCCCGCGACTTCTCAGCGAATCACGCCGTTCCTGGGATTTCACGCTCGAGTGGCTCTTGCGTAACCCTATGTCCTGGCCTAAGTTTTTTTTTTTTTTTTTTTTTTTTTTTTTAAACACCAGGATTAATCCTTTAGGGAAAGGAAAGTACTTCCGCAACGGATCCGGCCCGGGAATAAATGTGTAAATCACCCCGTAGTCTCGATTCCCCCACCCTCCACGGCCCCTTTGCGTGTCTCAGCCAGCCAGAGGTTCCTGTTGCGCGGGGACTGGTGGCCTGGGGAAGGTCAGAAGAGGGCCCAACCCAGGCGTTTATTTTCATCTACTCCAAGGCAGCTCTCGCAGGCCAAAGCACCAGGTCTTGCTTACTGCGGGGCTGTTACCAAAAAAGGCCTTTCTCTTGCCGGAGCGCTTGGCGGCGCGCATTGCAGTGGGGTGAGGTTCAACCCCGGCCTCAGGAGCCAGCTGGCTGCAGGGATGCCACTCCAAGAGCACCCCCATCCCCGCCCTATCTCTGCCACTAAACACTGTGGTAGGAAAGGACAGGAAGGTGACTGTAAGGAGCTTCGAGGTGCGTTAGGATCCTGACAATCTTCTCACTGAAAAAGTAGGGCTATGGTGCTCTGGAAAGGCCACGTGGAAGGCTGACCTTTCGCTCCAGTTTAGAGTTGGGGGGGGTTCTCTGAGACTGCTAGCTCAGATGGCAAACTAGGGGTGACAGCTACAGTGCAAGGAACTTTGGGGAGACTGTTGGCATTTGGGGCCATGCTTTGCTAGTCTTTGCATTCTCCTAGACCCCCAGCACCACAGAGTGCTGAGTTTGTCTGCACCTGATGTCTTGGGTTGAGACTTACCCCCACTTGTCACCTTCCCAGTTCAGTTCCTTCCTACCTTGGCCACTGTACTGCCACATGACAGGAGGGAAAATACATCTCCAAAACATTGGATTCTTGCCTTTCCCAATCTCTGACACACTCCCAAACAGAGTCTTTTCAGACAAGCAGTTAGGAAGCAATTTATTTTTTTTTTTTAAGAGAGAGGGACAGTGAGAGAGACAGAGAAAGAGAGAAACAACTTTATTTAGTTTTCACATGGCCTCAGTTGCTCCAACACTTAGCTGTGTACGTGGTGCTGGGGTTTGAACCCGGGTCCTCGTGCTTGCCAGGCAAGCGCCGAAACCGCTGAGCCACTGCTCCAGCCCCAGGAAGCAATTTATTAACATGAACCCAGGGCCTCTTTAACCACTGAGCCACATCCCTAGCCATTTTTTTATTTTTGAGACAGGGTCTCAAGTTGCTGAGGCTGCCCTCAAATTGAATTTGTGATTCTCCTGCCTCAACCTCCTGCATAGGAGACTGGGATTATAGGCACAGGCCACCATGCCCAGCAAGAGTGGTTGTTTTCAAATAAAAGGATTAGGAGAACAACTGTATTGGAAGTTTAAGTGCACACTGATTTCTAACTTGGTGTGTCTGACTTATCATGTGTTTGTGTGTATCCTTTAGTAACAGTGAAGAGTGAGGCAGGGAGATAGAGACATATGTGTGTGCATACCAAACATAACACTATGACATAGGATCCAACTTAATTTCTCTAGCTGCCTGGCTGGAGGGTTGTGGCTAAGTTGCTATTTCGCCAGTATTTTTGGTTCAATAAAGGGAAGGGCTGAATAATGTAAAGAAATGGGTCAACCAGGCAAGCCAGAGCCAAAGAACTCCAGGCTGGCAGGGACATCAGGTCATTTCCTAGCCCTGTGTTTTGACTCACTCTAGGATACTGAGTGTGGTGTGGGGAGGACTGAAGTCTGGGAGGGTGAGGCAATCAATGCTCAGGAGCAGATCTCTGCAAAGGAATCACTGCTCTGAGCCAGAGGGCCAGGCAAAGTTTATTATTGCTCTGGAGTGCACAGTGAGCTCACTGTTCTGCAAAAACAGAAATCTGGCTGCTCTAAGATGAAAGAGGGGCTCCCTAAGGACTCTTGCTTCCCCTCTTTTTCCCTATCCTTAGAAGCACCCCTTTCCTTTGCACCTGGGGCCCCAGAATAACTGCAAAATCTGGATGGGAGTGGCAGATCAGTGTGGGGGGGAAGGTTCTGGAAATTGAGTGTCAAAAATAAATATTTTTTGTTGATTCCACTGAACTTTATTAAAATAGTAGTAACAGTAGTAATAAGAATAATGATCCTTATGTTTTATGCACTTTAACAAAGTACTTTTAATGTTAGCTAGGCAACAGTATCAACACCAGTATCAAAACCAATAACAGCTAACACTTGCTGGCAGCTTACTGAGTGACCCACACTATCTACCTATTGTATGTTGTATTTACGTTGCCATCTGTGGCAGCAGCAGATCCACAAGTTCAGTACATGGAAGAATTTCTTGGATGGGGAAGCTGAGGGTTAGTTGTGAAGGTGCATTTACATAGTACTTAGATACAGGATTATATATAACAGAGAACGGGGCACTGATGGGATTTGTGAATATCCCAAACCACCTCTGGGAGCCTAAGCCTTTTTTTTTTTTTTTTTAAGAAAGGGGACAGTGAGAGAGAGAGAGACAGAGAGAATCAATTTTTATTTAGTTTTTCACATGGCCTTCGTTGCTCTGAGACTTCATTGTGTACGTGGTGCTGGGGTTTGACCTCACCCACTTGCGAGCCTAAGCTTTTGAAAGCCACCTCTCAAAACAGATTTACTGGATTCAAATCCCAGCTTGAGCTCCAAAGGCTATAGGCAAGTTATTTAACCTCTTTACTTTCCTGATCTGTAAAATGGAGTCAATAGAATCAACCTCATAGATGTTAATAAATAAGGGTTTAATATAAATAATACACCCTTAATAATGTAGACATAATATTAAGGTTGATGCAAATAAGCCATCTTGCAGTGTATCTTAGTAAGCCTCAGTGAGTGTTACTTCTTACTATGAAACAAATTGAAATCTTAATCCTAAGAAGTTGAAAGGTACCATTCCATTTTACAGAAGGAAAACAGAGATTATGTAAATAACTTATTCAAGGCTGTAAAGAATTAGCTAGGAAATTCCAACCCTGGGAAGAATCCAATTCCCTTACATTGCCTCCCCCTCCTCCATCCTTCCTCAGGGATTATCTCAATTATGAAGTAATAAAAAAGGACATCCAAAAATGCACAAATGCACAATCTTTTATATATATATATATATATATATATATATATATATATATATATATATATATATATATGTCATTTTTATCTGTTATGGGGGAAATATAGAAGAGTCAAGAGACTGGGGTGTGGGTGATGTGGGGGTGATTCTGGATTAGGATCAGGGCATATATTGTTTCTACATATGCATTTATTATTGAACAACAACACAACTCAATAAAATAAAAAACAAACCCAATAAATAGAAGAATCAATTGAAATGCCCCAACCAGAGCTAACCAATACATCTGTTCTGCAATAAGCGATGATGAACCGGGATCTTTAAAAGGGAAAAGGAAATCATGGCCTTGTACACCTTTCTGGGGCAGTAAGGAATGAAATCAGGGCACGTGAGAAAGAACTTTGGCTGCAGCATACATAACGCTATCAGTATTAGTAAATGCTACCCCCACCTTCTTTCAACAAAGCAAGAAAAACCACTCACCTGTTTGGCCTCTCCAGCACCTCCCCCTCACTGCCCTCAACTGCAGCTGTGCGCAGGCAGTTGCCTGCTTTCCTTAAAGGCCTCCGGGTGCTCAGAGCTTCTTTAGACATTCAGCCAAAATTTTTTAATTCGGTTGAGGGAGAGGTAACTCACCCTGAATTCATTTAGCGCCATCATTGAACCTCGGGTTCTTAACCAGGACACAAAAACAAATCCTGAATGGTTTCTGGAAATTGGAAAACAGCTAATTTTGCAGGTGCTTCGATATCAGTGGTGGCAAGGAGTGACATCCATGAGATACCGGGGAGGGGGTGGTTGATCTCAGACGAAATGGGTAATACCTTAAATGAAATACAATGCGAAAATCCTGAAACAGGACATTTAAATTCACTGCCTGGGGTGGGGTGGGGAAACGGGGATCGGAAACGGCGCTTGTGGTTCTTAAAAGCGTTTTTACTTGGGAAAGCCGGGCAGGGAAAGGAAAGGTCAACGTCTGTTTAATTTCCACCCCCAGCCCTGGACTTCCAGCTTTAGCTCGCCCGGCCTCAGCTGTTGTACACACACGGCGAGGGGGAGGGGAGGGCGGAGGCGCGGAGGAGGGGCCGGCTGGGAGGAATCTGGGCGTCCTGCCGCGCATGCGCCCTTCCTGAGCAACAAGTGGGCTCCACAGACAGAGGAAGTGTAAAGGGGAGTGGGGGGGGGTCTGGTGCAGAGCATGGCGGTGACGTCAGCGCTCCGCCCGGGCGGCATCCCGCGCGGCCAAGCCGGGGACAGCGCGAGCCGCAGCCCGAGCAGGAGCGCCGAGACGCGCCTCCGGAACGTAGAGTAACAATCACAACCCCACATTCCGGGCGAGCACGAGCGGGAAGGGATGCGACCCGGGTCGAGGCGCCGCTCGAGCGCCCTGCAGCCAACGTGAGCGCCACCAGCCGCGGCAGCCCGGGCGCCGGCCAGGCCAGGGGGCGGCGGGAGCCTGCGTGCGTGCGCTCCTCGGCTCTGCTCTCGTGCGTCCTGGAAGCAGTGGACGCTGCGGCTCTCTCCGGCGTGCAAACCCAGGCGCCGCCAGCGGAACGGCTGACCCTGCGGAGGGGAGAAGCTCCTCTCTCGGCTGCCATCCGCTCCCCCGGCCCTCCAGGGAAGTGGCGGCTTCCTCAAGATTGGACCCGGGCACTGGGTGGCACAACCCTCTAGCCCGCGCCCCAGGGTGCCTGGCGGGGAGAGGACGCAGCTCGTAGGGGGGCCCCCAGGGGAGAGGAAGAGGCAGACCCGTTCGAGCTTCCACACACCAGCCACTCCGGGGAGGGGGCCAAGAGGCAACAGCGGCCAGCACCGGACACCCTCGCCCCCTCCCCCTGGGCTCGGAGCTTCCAACCCCGATCTGCCGCACCAGGAAGAAGGCGCTTGGGCTCCTTTCGCGACGAGACAGCCGCAGTAGGAGGTGGGGGCGAGAAGCGGGCTGAACCGGTCCACCGCCCCGGCGGTGGAACCCCCGCGGAGAAGCCCTGCGCCGGCGGTGGAGACTCGTGCGCCCTCCAGCCCCGGGGGCAGAACTTTCTCGCCCCCCCTCGTCCCTCCCCCGCAGCCGGACTCCCTCCCCAGCCAGCCAGTCCTCCCGGAGGAGAAGGCGCCGCGGAGACAGCCCGGGCGGGGGCCTCCCTTACCCAGGGCTGGCATCATGTCGGCGGCGCAGGTGTCCTCGTCTAGAAGACAGTCTTGCTACCTGTGCGACCTGCCCCGCATGCCCTGGGCCATGATCTGGGACTTCTCCGAACCCGTCTGCCGCGGTTGCGTCAACTACGAGGGCGCGGATCGCATAGAGTTTGTGATCGAGACCGCGCGCCAGCTGAAGCGGGCGCACGGCTGCTTCCAGGACGGCCGCTCCCCCGGCCCGCCGCCGCCCGTCGGGGTCAAGACGGTGGCCCTGTCGGCTAAGGAAGCGGCGGCGGCAGCCGCAGCCGCAGCTGCCGCCGCGCAGCAGCAACAGCAGCAGCAGCAACAGCAGCAACAACAGCAGCAGCAGCAACCGCAGCAGCAGCAACCGCAGCAGCAACAGCAGCAGCAGCTCAATCACGTCGATGGTTCCAGCAAGGCTGCGGTGCTGGCGGCCCCGTCCGGCCTGGAGCGCTACGGCCTCAGTGCAGCCGCCGCCGCCGCCGCCGCCGCCGCGGTGGAACAACGCAGTCGCTTCGAGTACCCACCACCACCGGTAAGCCTAGGGAGCAGCAGTCACACCGCGCGGTTGCCCAACGGCCTTGGGGGCCCAAATGGCTTCCCGAAGCCAGCACCAGAGGAGGGGCCCCCGGAGCTGAACCGCCAGAGTCCCAACTCATCTTCTGCGGCGGCATCGGTGGCCTCTCGGCGTGGGACACATGGTGGGCTGGTGACTGGGTTGCCAAACCCGGGAGGTGGCGGGGGCCCCCAACTCGCGGTGCCTCCTAACTTGCTGCCACAGACGCTGCTTAACGGCCCGGCCAGCGCCGCCGTGCTGCCCCCGCCCCACGGGCTAGGCAGCCGTGGGCCCCCGACTCCCGCACCACCAGGTGCTCCCGGGGGCCCCGCCTGTCTTGGGGGCACCCCAGGCGTATCGGCTGCGGTGTCTTCAGCGTCGTCTTCAACCTCGTCTTCTGTAGCGGAGGTGGGCGTGGGTGCTGGTGGCAAGAGACCGGGCTCGGTTTCGAGCACCGACCAGGAGCGCGAGCTGAAGGAGAAGCAGCGCAACGCCGAGGCCCTGGCCGAGCTGAGCGAGAGCCTGCGCAACCGCGCGGAAGAGTGGGCCAACAAGCCCAAGATGGTCCGCGACACGCTGCTCACGTTGGCTGGCTGCACGCCCTACGAGGTGCGTTTCAAGAAGGACCACTCGCTGCTGGGCCGCGTCTTCGCTTTTGACGCCGTCTCCAAGCCCGGCATGGACTACGAGCTGAAGCTGTTCATTGAATATCCCACGGGCTCCGGCAATGTGTACTCCAGCGCGTCCGGTGTGGCCAAGCAGATGTACCAGGACTGCATGAAGGACTTCGGCCGGGGCCTCTCCTCTGGCTTCAAGTACCTGGAGTATGAGAAGAAGCACGGCTCCGGGGACTGGCGCCTACTTGGGGACTTGCTGCCCGAGGCCGTGCGCTTCTTCAAGGAGGGCGTGCCCGGCGCAGACATGCTGCCCCAACCCTACCTGGACGCCAGCTGCCCCATGCTGCCCACGGCGCTAGTAAGTCTCAGCCGCGCCCCCAGTGCACCTCCAGGGACTGGGGCCTTGCCGCCCGCCGCGCCCTCGGGCCGGGGCGCAGCTGCTAGCCTGCGCAAGAGGAAGGCGTCCCCGGAGCCCCCAGACTCAGCGGAGGGCGCGCTGAAACTGGGAGAGGAACAGCAGAGGCAGCAGTGGATGGCAAACCAGAGCGAGGCACTGAAGCTCACCATGTCGGCCGGGGGCTTTGCGGCTCCGGGGCATGCAGCTGGGGGTCCGCCCCCACCGCCCCCACCCCTGGGACCCCATTCCAACCGGACCACCCCACCGGAGTCAGCCCCGCAGAACGGTCCGTCCCCCATGGCCGCGCTCATGTCGGTAGCAGACACTCTGGGCACTGCGCACTCGCCTAAGGATGGCAGTTCCGTGCACTCTACCACTGCGTCCGCGCGGCGCAACAGCAGCAGCCCAGTGTCACCCGCCTCGGTGCCAGGGCAGCGCCGCTTGGCATCACGTAATGGGGACCTGAATTTACAGGTGGCGCCCCCGCCACCTAGTGCCCACCCGGGTATGGACCAAGTGCACCCCCAAAGCATTCCGGATTCCCCCATGGCCAACAGCGGACCTCTCTGCTGTACCATTTGCCACGAACGTTTGGAGGATACGCATTTCGTTCAGTGCCCATCTGTCCCCAGCCACAAATTCTGCTTCCCTTGCTCTAGAGAGAGTATCAAGGCCCAGGGGGCCACTGGCGAGGTGTATTGCCCCAGCGGAGAGAAATGCCCCCTGGTAGGGTCGAATGTACCTTGGGCCTTCATGCAGGGCGAAATCGCGACTATCTTAGCTGGGGATGTTAAAGTGAAAAAGGAGAGGGACCCTTGAACCAACCCCAGGGCATCCATCTCCTTTGCCCTAGACCAGCTCCTCTCCAATCCAGAGGGCCCCTCCCCCGCCCCTCCTCCAGTCACCTTCCCCTCACCCCCAAGATGTAGAATTGTGAATATAACAAACTGCAAAAAGTTAGTCTTATGTATAGACATTATTTTCGTCGTATGTTTCTATATTTTGAAACAAAGGTATGTAACTTCTTCATTTGAAGGATAAGCTGGTTTGTGTTAAGCAGTATATTAGTTGGGTCATTTGCATCATATTCGTTAGCATTTATTTGGTGGCAGAATGTTTGCCTAGGTACAGAATTAATAGCCCTTAGCAACGACTGCTGCTGGTGTGTATTTTTGTAAATGTTATGCACTCTGAAAGGAAAAACACAAAAGAAAAAGACTTTTTTTTTTTTTTTTTTTTTCAAGGCCAGTGTTGCTGCCTAAAAAAAAAAAAAAAAAAAAAAAATAATGATGCTATAAAATGGTGAAAGCTTCTTTCTAAACAGCCCCCAAGTGTTGAAGTCTTCACTTTTTGTTCTGTTTTGTTTTCCTGTTTTGTTTGCAAAATGGTAAGGGGGGTGTTGGGGGGGACAGGGTGTTTTTTGTTGCAAGTTTGTGAGGGGAAAATGTTTGGGTTTCTACTGACCTGAATGTGTTGGATCTTCACGTGTCGTTTTGTTTTTGCTTTATTGATGCACGGATGCTTTTGAACAGTAGAGCGAAATGCTAGACATGGAGAATCTGCTCTGTTTGTCCTTTATACATTTCTGTAGTTAACAGAACACTGTAATGTGCCTTGGAGCTTAGTAACTTGTAATAAATTCAATTGATATTAATTGTGCCCTGAGTCAGCAAGTTTGTCTTTCAAGGTCTAAGGCCACAAAACTCCAACCTAGGGGACACCTTCCCTCCCTCCAACAGAACAGGAATGCTAGTTCCTTTGGGAGCCCTCAGCTTGCCTGTGAAGAAGGCCCTGTGCTGCCTGGCTGCCCCTCCCCCTCAGTACCAGGCTATTTACATTCACCTCTTGGGGAGGCGACAGTTGCTGACTAAGCGATTTCTGTTTACTCTTCAGCATCTCTATTTTCCCCCGGAAATGGAGCCCAGCTGCAAATGGCATTGTCAGGAATGCTTTTTGGTGCCTTGCCCTGTGCCCATAAGTATATGCTGATACCCAGAGCATCTGACTTGACAAGTGGGGGGTGGGGGTCTAGAAAAAAGCCTTTGCCTCTTAGATGTCAGAATTCACTTACTGCACATATAAAGCTTAAAGTGCCACAGAGCTGGGATTGGACAGCGAGTGCCCGGTGTGGGCAACTAAGAAGCAAATGCTGTGCCCAGTCACAGGAGAGCCTCTGCAGCTACCAGTGGAGGCGTTGGAAAAGCTGTGTTGACCTCGCTGATTACAGGCGCTCCTGCTTTGAATAAGTACTTAACACAGCCGACCAGAGTTGGGTTTCAGGTGACCGGGGACCGGTGTGGAAAAAGGTAAAGCCAGTTCCCTGAAGCAAAGGTTACTTATGACACACACACAAAATCCATTTCTACCGGTAAAGACATGCAATTGTTCATAGAATCAACTTTTTGGCAGCATTCCAGAAGTGCCCAGGAGTGGGGAAGGGGACCCGGGGGACTATAATGCCATTCAGAGCGCAGCCCAGGGGCAGAGACCTGACGCAGCCCTCCCAGAGGTAGCGGAAGGCAAACTAACCAGGTTTGAACCTTGTCCTTTCCTGGGAGGCAAATATAAGAAAAGTAGAAAACAGGGAAGAAGCAAAACAAAACCTGGTGATCCTATCTGAAATTCATTCCTGGCCACACCCCATTCCTGGGCGGGGCGAGCTGAGCCCTGACGGTCGCCTCTGAGGCTGGTGGAGGACCTGAAGCGACTTGGCGCCCCCACCTTACTCCTGTCCAAGAAGGAGCAGGAGGGCTGGGAGAGGGGTGTGGGCGCACGCACGTTTGAAGAAAACAAATCACCAAGCCCAGAACGCCGGTATGGAGGTTGGGTTGGTGTTGGGACTTGCTGTTAATAACACCCTTTTAGTTTCTGTTCCTGCTATTTGCCCCCACCATCACAAAGCGGTGGAAACTAGGACTGTGTGTACACACGTGTGTGTGTGGGGGGGGGAGTGGATACATGGCAATATTGATGGATCTGCTGAATCTCTTTATCCTGATACATGGGAGGTGCCTGTCTCACCTCTTTAAGAATCTCCCCACATATAAATAGATATTGGTGTCAGCTTCCTGCAAATGTGTCCTTGCGTTTTCATCTGCTGCCAAGTGTTGTATTGGTGCTTGTGAGTCATGAAACCTATTTTCATCCTCAGGGGTAATTAACTTGGGGGGTGATAATGCATAGCAGACTGTAGGAAGAGTTAATTCTAAAACCCATCCTCACCTGGCTACCAATCACACTTTTCACTTAAAGGTCTGGGTTGGCTTTTCTCATAACCTCATTAATAAAACAAAAACAAAAACACACCAGTATGTTTTGCCTGGAAGATCCTCTAAGGTGATCCCAACCCCCACTCCCAATGCACACACTCTTGAAATGGGTAAGGCTCAGCAGCCTGAGAAAACAGCAAGTCATGGGTGTAATTTAACCACTGCTGAAGGAAGGGGCAGTGATATGAGCTTGGATGTGTGGATTACCTATTTGGGTGTGGACCCTATGAGTAGTGTCTGGTGGCTCCAGGTGGGAGCCTGCCCTGTTATCTTCCTCTGGGTGCATACCGGCTCCTGCCTGCTCACAACTCTATTCATTGCTTTGGCATTATGTTCAGGAACTTTTAGGATTACAAGACCCTTGATTACTAGTGCACATCGGTAGGTAGGGGGGCCTGTCATTAAGAACTTAGACCGTATAGTTTTCTCCTCCTCTTGTTGCCAGGTGCTATTATAGCGGGAAAAGCAGTAGCTGTAATAATGAGGCACCCAGCAAAGGAGACCAGTTTGGTTTCACTGAGGAAGCCTGACTTGATGAGACCTGGGGGAGAGGAGGAGGGAGCAGGAGGGAGAGTGGGTTGGGGTGGAATACTCGCTGAAAGTGAATTATAATGGTGCTGCAGTTAATTAAAGTTTACCATAGCCAGAGGCCATTTGTTAAAGGGTGTCTCTCTCACTCTCTCTCTCTCTCTTTTTTTTTTTTTCCTTTTTTGAGCCATGTGACCTTTCTCTTTCCTGGACCCATTCAGCTGGTGCCTTAACTTGATCTGATCCTTGCCTAGATCCTCTCTTTCCTGAAGCATTCCATGTGGGATGTATATTTTCCTCTCTAGCATGGGAGGATTCTTGTGGGTTTGAGAGTTTGGGACCCAGGTCTCTGGATGAGCCAAGCCTTCATTCACCTCTGTATCTCCTGGGGTTTCTCTACCTGCATTTCCAATCCTCCTCACTCCCTTCCTCCTGAAGAGCCATGGCCAACTTTCTAAATTTACTTTGCATTTATTTATTTATTTATTTATATGTGTTCCTAACCCAAGTGGATGTTTCTTTAAGTGGGCAATGAGGACTTAATTCAACAGCTTTGAGAGAATAGGCCCATGAGAATAGGTTCATTTCTTGACTTGAACCTCTGAAGAGAGCACCACGAGTTGACCCACGATCAAGGACAGCTAAACAATAAAGTAACAGATCGCCCATGAATTGCACACTGTGTGTGCGGTGTGTGTGTGTGTGTGTGTGTGTGTGTGTGCTAGAGATTGAACCCAGGGGCCCTCAACCATTGAGCCACATCCCCAGCCCAGGCTGGCCTTGAACTTGAGATCCTTCCACCTCAGCCTGCTGAGTTGTTGGGATTATAGGTGTACACCACTGTGCCTGGCTATTGCATACTTTTTCTTTACTTTTTAATGTACATTTTATGTATTTATTTTTGATTTGAAATTCAAAAGATGCAAAGTGGAATATAGTACAATTGTAATATCTCCTTTTTATAATTAGCCCTTTTCCACCTGGTTTTCTTCTGGAATATGACCACTGTTATTGAATTTATAAAGGGGTTAATGAATACTTGAAATCTATCGATGGAATTTAAAGTTAGAATCCAGGTTTAGTGCATTCACCTTGTAATGATGAGGACCCCAAGGCACAGAGAGGTGAAGTAACTTGCATAGAGTCACACAGTGGCAAAGTTTGCTCTAGATCTGTTAGGAAACAGCAATAATAGACATTGGGGAAAAATTTTAGGACACTTGACTTAACTAGAGCTTTTTATGAAAAGGGGTGATGAGAGATGGGCAGGAGAGTCAATACCTGCTGGGGTAGCCTCCTCCAAGATTTATAAAAACAAATAAGTGTGTGTCCCATTGTCTGTCTGTCTATCTCTCTCTCACCCTCTTTTAGTCATATCTTTGGGGGAAGGGAATATTCAAAGAACGTTCTAGGTTTCTGACTATACATACCAGGTGGGTCCAAATTGGTAGTCTTTTTTTTTTTTTTTGGTGCTAAGGATTGAACTCAGGGACACTTAACCTCTGAGCTCAAATCACCAACCATTCCCTGCCCTCTCTTTTTTTTTTTTTTAAGACAGAGGGAGAGAATGAGAGAGAAAGAATCAATTTTTTTTTCAAGGCTGAGGATTGAACTTGGGGCCTTGAGCGTGCTAGGCAAGCGCTTTGCCCCTGAGCTAAATCCCCAACCCCTGAAAGAATCAATTTTATTTATTTTTTCATTTGGCCTTTATTTCTCTGACACTTATGTGGTGCTAGGGTTTGAACCTAGGTCCTCCTGCATGCCAGCCAAGTGCTCCCACCTCTGAGCAACTGCTCCAGCCCGCCAACCCTTTTTTAGATTTTATTTTGAGACAAGGTCTTGCTAAGTTGCTTAGGGCCTCGCTAAATTGCTGAAGCTGGCTGGCTTTGAACTCACAATGTTCCTGCCTCATCCTCCAGAGTTGCTGGGGTTACAGGCATGTGCCACCATGCCAGGCCAGTAGTCTTTTCTTAACCTTTGATATGTGGACCTGTGACATCACCTCCCCCTTTGCAGATTGGAAACTTCCGAAGGTTTAAAGACAGTCTCATAGAGCTGGACACGGTGGTGCATGCCTGTAATCCCAGAGGCTCTGGAGGCTGGGGCAGGAGGATAGCAAGTTCAAAGCCAGCCTCAGCAACTTAGCAAGACTCTGTCTCAAAATAAAAATACGAGGGTCTGGAGTGGTGGCTCGGCAGTTACAGCACTTGCCTGGCATGCGCAAGTACGGGGTTCAAACCCCAGCACCCACATACACAACTAAGTGTCAGAGCAACGAAAGCCATGTGAAAAACTCAATAAAAATTGATTCTCTCTGTCTCTGTATCTTTCTCTCTCACTGTCCTTCTCTCTTTAAAAAAATAAAAATAAATATGAAAAGGGCTGGAGATATGGCTCAGTGGTTAAACACCCTTAAGTTCAATCTCAGTACCAATTAAATAAGTAAATAAATAGAGTCACATAACCAGCTGACTCTGAAACCAACTGGGTGTAACCATCTGGATATAGAATGAAGGGTGGGGGGACATACTTAGGACTCTTCCCTCACTTCCTTGAAGTTGAGGCTTTTCTGTTCTATCCTTGTCAAACATCTCTGCCTGTATATCTCCTCCCCATTGCAAAGAAGGGAGCTGAAGGCACTAATGGCATGCCAGATGGTGCCAGGTAGGTGCACACTGTGCCACCCAAGCTTCAGGCCAAGCTCTGAGGAAGGTATGATGCCCCTGTTTTACACATTTGCCTGCTGAGCTCAGAGAGATTATATACCCAAGAACACCCAGACCTGCCACAGTTCAAGCCCAGGTCAGCCTGGAGCCAGACTCTTCCCAGACTCCAAGTTCCTCCATGTAGAGGGTCTCTGAATTCTGAGCCCCAAGGCCTAGGAATCTGAGGGTCAGAGCGTGAACTCCATCCATGACCTTCTCTGCATCTTCCAGGGCCCTAAAGTGAAATGCCCCATCTGCAGTGAGCAAGGCTTTCTAAAGAGGTACCATCAGGAAGAGTAGGAGAGCCATTCCCAGGCTCCATGCTCTGGGGACACTCAGAGGTACTGTCTGAACAATATCCAGTCAGGGATTCTGGAGCCAGACTGTTCTGAAATCTCCCTCCACTGCCTCCTACTTTCAAACTTAATTAAAGAGTGAGCCCACCTTGGTTTCAGCTTTGATGAAACAGAGAGGTGGGCAGGAAAGCAGATGGCAGTTCTAATTTCTAAAGCATGTTGTACCTATGGGAAGCATCAGCCCCACCAGCCGATGGCTTCCCTGGCAATCTTGCTTGTTTTAAGGGAAACTGGCTGATTGACTCTGGTGCCTGGGTTGATTGTCCTGCTTCTTTGGTGGTCCCAGTGTGTGTCCACCAGGGAGGTTAGTCTGGGTACAGGTCTTTGGCCTGTTCCAGGAAAGCTTACATCTACACCAAAGCCATAACAGTGGGCCCCTACTTTAGGCTAGACTGAAGAGAAGAGTCCTACCCTCCCAGCTGGTCCTGTTGGCTCTGTCCCTATGCACTTGTACCCACTGCAACAGGCAGTCCCTTTCCATCTGAGCATGCCACACCTTTGCTTAGAAACTTCCCCAGGTTCCCTGTTCCCTAGAGGATGAGGTCCAGATTCCTCCACACAGGGAGCAAAGCTCTCCACTACCTCTTCATCTCGAAAGTATTTTAATTTTTAAAAAGGTATTACATATACATGGCAAAAGAAACAAAAAATCAAAGAGCATGAAAAGATTCTCAGTGAAAAGTGGGTTGGTCTCCTTTCTGTTCCAAATCTTCAGTTCTCCTAGGAGGGAACCATAGTGAGCAGCTATCTTGTATCTACTTTCAGCATTACTAAATGCTCAAAGAAGGTTACACCTATAATATAGATCCCCTGGGTAGATCTTAGGACATGCCAGAGATAAGAAAAGTCCTGTGCAAGGATCTGGAATTGGGTCAGAGAGACCCTAATCTGGTTCTGGGGTGCTAACTTGGAGGTCAGCCGGATAATCCTTATCGCCCCAACCAAGTGTTTGCTTTTGATCTTTACACACTACTGGGCAAGGTGTGCATGTGTGTGTATGTGCACAAATGTGTGTCTGTGTGCCCTTGGTCCACATTCCAGGGCACCTACCTTATTGTGTGAGTTGGGCTCCCTAAGCCAGCCCCTGAGTGGCCTGAGGGGTCTCTGGAAGAAACAAGCAGGGGTAGGGGAGAAGCAGGGCAGTGGTCATGGAGGCCAGGTATCCCCGGAAGTGTCCAGAGCCTTTCTACAACCATGTTCTTCTCCCTCTCCCAGCACCCACAACAGCTTGGTGAAGCTGTCAGAATTGCATTTCACAACCTGAGAAGCTTCAGCTGAAGGGAAGGAGGGAGACATAATTGAACATGAACTTCGGACCTGACGGTCAGGCATTGTTCTATACAAGATATCCATTATTATAGTAAATCTTTGATGCTGATTGTGGCTACTATTCTCCTTTGACAGGAAACACTATCATAGATACTATCATTACCCCCATTTAACAGATGAGGCCACTGGGACTCAGTGTTAAATAACTCTCCCCTGTCCGGCCTGGCTCCTCTCGCACCTGAAGGGCGTACACACCCTCCCAGCTCCACTTCCTCAGACCTTACTCTCCACTGGCCCCCCACCCCACTCTTCCAGGGCGTCTGGTGTTTTGTTGGGGAGAGGAGTGAGCACTTGGATTCCAAGGCTCTGTGGGTTCTGGTTGGGGAGCAGCTAGAGCTCCTGGAGGTCTGCTGCATCTGAAAACAGGTTTGGGAGGCTGGAGCGCCTGACCACGCTGATGGCCAGCACCCTGGGAGAGGCTGCTCTGGAATGTGGGTACCACGTGGATGCGAAGGAATTAACTCTGTGCCCCTGGGTCTCAGCCCAGATGGTCATGGTCATGTGACTACCCACAACCAACACCCCCCTACCTACCCTCTTTGCCCCCCACCCCACGCTTTTTGTCCCTTGTCTGCCTGGAGCTGTGGGCTGTGGGACTCTGTTGGTCTTGGATCAGAGGTGGTGGCACCTGCTGCCTGGCTTGGGGAGTTGCCAACATGCCCACTCTAGCAGGGACCTCTGGAAATTTCAGGATAGGAGACAGAGGCAGCTGGGAACTTCCCAAGGTAAAAGAAAAAGGCAGGTGGTTGTTGGGAGCCAAATGAGGAGCTACTGCAGATCTTTGGCCTTATTTGGTTTAAAACTACCTGGCTGGGAAACAGCAGCTCAGGTTCCAGGCTGGTCCTGCCCCAGCAAAGCCCTAGGACCTTGGAGAGTATGGTGGCCTAAACTGGGGCTGGGAGACAGGCAAGTCAGTGTTAGGTAGGAAGCCAGCACCTGCAGCTCCTTGTCAGCCCAGGGCCAACCCCCAGCCTGTGACTCCCACCTGACCTTGACCTTGGCCCCCACTTCCCTCCGAGGCAGAAGTGGGGGGTCAGCCAGTGTCTGCCGGCCTTAGCTGCTGCCTCTAGCACCCTGGGGCAGGGAGAGCCTTTCTGACAGCCTCCACCTCCTTTCAACTCTGCTGGATCCAGGTCAAGCTCTCCTCTCTGGCAGCCAGCTGAGCCTGAGCCTGGGGCCACCTGATCCCTTCCTCTGCTGTCCCCCCTGCCGCCAGAGGCCTCTTCCCAGGGTCTCGCTCCCTCGGGATGGGAGAGGTTGCGGGACTGCAGCCGACTGTGGGAGAGCACGCAGCGCAGCCCTTACTTCTGTTTGAAATGTTGCTCCTCTTCCTTTTTCCTCCCATCACTGCCCTGCTTCTCCTTCAAGACTCAGCAAGCGTCGCTGCCTCTGAAAACCTGCATCCACCCATTTCACCCAGCAAGCACCTATTAATAAATGTTTGGGTTCAAATCCTGACTCTTTGGACAAGCCACTTGATCTCTTTGGGCATGGGATTCCTCTCTGTGACATGGGATTCCCCCTCACAAGTTTGTTGGAGAAGAAAGCAGAGTGCGTGTTCATTGTCTGCAGAATCCAGGCTTCTGGGCTTGTAGTGAATGTAACTGTGTGGTCTTGCTTCCCTTACTCTCTTTCTTTCTTCCTTCCTTCCTTCCTTCCTTTCTTTCTTTCTTTCTTTCCTTTTTTTTTTTCAGTACCAGGGATTGGATCCGGGGGTGCTTAACCACTGAGCACACCCCAGCACTTTTTTTTTATAAAGAGAGAGGGACAGTGAGAGAGACAGAGAAAGAGAGGAACAACTTTATTTAATTTTTCACATAGCCTTTGTTGCTCCAACACTCAGTTGTGTACATGGTGCTGGGGTTTGAACCTGGGTCCTTGTGCTTTCCAGGCAAGCGCCGAAACCGCTGAGCCACCGCTCCAGCCCCACACCCCAGCACTTTTAATTAATTTTTAAAATTTTGACATAGGATCTCACTAAGTTGGTTTGGGCCTCACTAAGTTGCTGAGGCTGGCTTTGAACCTGCAATCCTCCTGCCTCAGCCTCCTGAGCTACTGGGATTACAGGTGTGGGCCACTGAGCTTTTTTTTTTTTTTTTAAGAGAGAGGGACGGGGCTGGAGAGGTAGCTTGCCAGTTTTGGTGCTTGCCTGGCATGTGTGAGGACGCAGGTTTGAACCCTAGCACTGTGTGTACACAGTGAAGTGTGGTAACAATGAAAGCCACATGAAAAATGAAATAAAACTCATTCTCTCACTGTCCAGTGGGTAGTGCTGGGGTTTGAATTTTCATCTTTGCACATGCCAGGCAAGTCAATGATCTGCTGTTTACTCAGCTCCTACTGTATGCCAGATAACAGTGTACATGCTATATATATATATGTGTGTGTGTGTGTATGTGTGTAATATATATATATATGTATAATATATATATTAACCCACCCAGTGCACCCAGCAGCCCTGTGAAGAAGATGCTGTTTGCTGTTATAGTCCTCATTTTACAGAAGGAATCTAGGCACAGAGATATTAAGTAGCTTACCCAAAGTTGCACAGCCAACCTGTGGTGTTGCTGGGGATGGGGGACAAGCAGGGGTGAGGGGTGACTCCAAAGGAGAGTCATGGTTAAGAACATGGATTCCAAGGCCAGACTGTCTTGAATTCAATTCCCACTTATTTGCTTCACCCTGCCCCATCCCTTGGTTTCCCCACCAGGAAAATGGGTGTGAGAACTGTACCTATTTCATAGTGCCACTGGGAGGATTAAATACGTAAGTGCCAGCAGGGCTAGCATAAAGAGAGCACAGGTGGGGGCAGAATAGGGGCCCCTTTGACTCTGGGAGCAGCCGGGTGACCTGCCTGGGGTGATGGACAGATTGTGATGATTCCTCCTATCTTTTCTGTGGTATTTATCAGCTCTGTCCTGCTTGGGACAGGATCCCTTGAAGGCAGGTGGAGGAGCAGCTTGTGGCAGAATTGAAGATGCCTTTGGGACCAGAGGCCAGTCTCTTTGCTCTGCTCCGTGGTAGCTATGGAATCTTCTGCACATTACCCTGAGAGCCTCCTGGCCCAGAGTGACAGTGATACCCACTTTGCTGGGTGGTGGTGTGGACCAAATGAGGACCAAATGAGTTTATGGGTGTGAGCAGGCGTGTCCAGCTCAGTGCACAGCGCCAGGCGATACTCACATGGAAGCTACTACCACTGCCTCTACAAACCTGGATGGAGCTCCCAGCAGGGCCAGGCACTGTTCTAGAAGAAATGAACAGCATGAGTCCTGGATCCTGGAAGAGTGGCTGGGCACCCAGTGTTGGGAATGCTCAGGCAGAGGTTGTCTCTGCAGGGATCACGAGACAGGTCCGGAGCAGGCACTAGGATCAATCAATCAGAAAAGGAAAGGAGGTGCCTTCTCCCCTTACTTCATAACCAGCATCAGAAGATATTCTGGGGCCTTCTGCCTTGCTCCACCCAGGCCAGTGTTCTGTGGACCATAGGTTGCTCTGGGCAGCCCCTGGTTCCATGCCCATGTGACCTGGAAGAAGAGAGGCAAGGGCGGTGAGCATTGGGGGACAGTGGTGGGGCCTCCTGTTCAGAGGACTTGCTTCCAAGCCATGCCCTTGGGGCCCTGGAAACCAAGCCTCCTTGTGTCTGGGCTGTGTGATTTCCCAGGCAAAGGAGGAGCTTGTTTTGGGGATACTGTGGGTTCTGGGCAGGACTGACTTCATGGGTGTGGACCGCTGTGGTCATACTGGGCCCCACATTCAACAGGGATGGTTCAAAGTTCTGCTGCCAACATCCTGCAATTCTTAGTAATTTTCAATAAGGAGTCCCCACATTTTCAATTTGCCTTGGGTCCCCAAAATTATGTAGCTGGAGCTGGGGTACTGGTTCATCTCCGATAATAGATGTTGGCAGCCACATGCCTGCCCTTGTACAGTAGGAGCTGAGAGGCACATGGCTGGACCCGGGAGGGGCAGGGGAAGGGCTCTGGCTTTGTCCCTGCAGAGGCCCAGGAGCAGGGTGAGGCTGTGGTATTGAGTAAAGCCAGCCAGGCAGCCAGACAACTGGCTGCGCACTGTGGCCTTCACGTGCTCTCCAGTGGACATTTAATCTCTCTGAGCTGCTTCCTCGCTTGTGGGATGGGATGGTGCGAGGTGCAGATGAGGTCATGTAGGAAAGTACATGGAACAGAACAGGCGCTCTGCAAATGTTTGCTGTTGAGTGTGGGCTGTGGGCAAGAGGGCAGGGTGAGGTGAGCCACATGCTCCATCGTAGGAGGCTGTGGGAGAGGAGGCACAGGGCCCTGCCCAGCCCTCCAGCACCCCTGTTGGAACCAAGGGCCAGGAGATAGGCACCCCGCTCCCCTTCAAAGTGACCACCATCTTTGTCTACTTCTGGCCAAGTGCCTTCCAATTCTGGAATGACCAAATCTTAGGTCTGGTCTGGGGAGGGAACCCCAGGTGGCCAGGCCTTATTATAGAGCCTGAGGGATCCTGCCTCCAGGTCTTCATAGACACCTCGGTCCCCTGAGAGCCTCTGTACATCTGTGACTGGGCTAGGCCACAGAGCGGAAGGCTCTGGCTCCAGGGCATAGAGCTACAGGCTGAGGCTCCCCACTGCCTTCTGCCTCCTCTTCAACACCCCGTCTACTCCCCATTTTGAATCCAGGACCCTTGGCCACCTGAGAGCTGAAAGGTTGTGGTGCTCTTTCCGCACTCCCCCAAAACAAATTCAAAATAGAAAACACCCTGATACTTAAAATAAGTGTGAGGAAGTCCAACAAAGTCCTGATGTTTCCCAGGATGTCCACTTCCTTGCTATTTTTGAAGAACTATGTATTAGCCCTTAAAAAAGCAAAACCAAACCAAAACACTTTGTTGATGCTCTTTTCCTGCCAGTGCCCTAAGTACATGCCTAATCTGCCTATTGGGTAACCTGGCCTCGCCTGCCCTCTTCCGAGTGCCAGAGAAGCACAGAGGCCTGGCCTGCAATACCAGGGCATTGGGCCACTGTGCCCAGAGCATTCCCAAGGGAGACAGAAACCCTGGGCCAATCAGCTCCAGCTGGGTAGGTGATGTCAGAAAAGCCCAGAAAGTTCCTCTGCCTCTGTCCCTGCCCTGGGGCACCTCTTCTCCCCTTTAGAGCAGCCAGGGCCAGCTAGGGCCAGCCTGGCCCCCTTCCAGTCCTCCAGCTGGCCAAGGACAGCAAGGCTGCCTTGGTCCCAAGATCAGCTGCCCTTCGCGAGCACCTTCTGGGCAGGTCCCCTCTGCCCAACTGCTCACCCTCCTGGGTGCGGGAGGGAGCCAGCAAGCCCTGTAGCCTCTCTGCAGACTGGCTTTTCCAGATTCCGCTCGTAAGCTCTGGTTAAAAATAATACCATACCTTGGGGAAGGAGAGGATAGGGTAGGGGGCATAGAAGGTGGCAGAGGCTATGGACAAGCAAGAATGGGCTGTGGAAACACAATGGCGGAGTACCCCAGAGACTCAGGCCAATGGGGGAGCATCCTGGAAAATTCCATGGGAGAGGCATCTTCCAGGCCACTCCATTGTGCGGAGAGAAACCAGATCCCCAAAAGGGGCAGGTGGTGTCCAGAAGGTCACTAGCAAACAAGTTCAGGCAGGATGGAGCCCTCTTGGCCTTGTTCTTCTCCTTCTCCCTCTTCTCTTCTTCTTCTTCTCCTTCTCCTTCTCCTTCACCCTCTCCTTCTCCTTCTTCTCCCTCTTCTCCTCCTTCTCCTTCTCCTCTTCTCCTTCTCCCTCTCCTTCTCCTCTTTCTCCCTCTTCTCCTTCTCCTTCGCCCTCTCCTTCTCCTTCTTCTCCCTCTTCTCCTCCTTCTTCTTTTTCTTCTCCTCCTTCTTCTCCTTATCCCTCTCCATTTTTTTTTCTTGTGCTGGGGATCAAACCCAAGGCTTCTCTCGCATGCTAGGCAAGCACTCTACCTTTGAACTAGATGCCCCTGCCCTTTTTTCTTTTCTTTTCTTTTAAGAAAGAGGGGACAGAGAAAAAGAGAAAGAGAGAGAAGCAATTTTTATTTGGTTTTTCATGTGACTTTCATTCCTCGGACTCTTCGTTGTGTACATGGTGCTGGGATTTGAACTCACATGCTCCCGCATGCCAGGCAAGTGCTGTAACCACAGAGCCACCGCTCCAGCCCCCCAGCCCTTTTTCTTTTATTTTGACACAAGGTCTTAATAAGTCACCCAAGTCGGCCTTGAACTTGGTACTCTCCTGCCTCAGGCTCCCGAATAACAGGGATTACAGGTGTGCACCTCTGCATCTGACTTTGGCCTTGCTCTCATTCTTGTTTTTTCCCTGAGTGAGGCACCAGCACAGTCCTCCCATCTCCTCCCTCTGTGAATCCCTTACTGCTCCTCCAGAGTACTCCCCATGACATTAGGATGTCCCTTCTCTCCCTAGCTGCTTCCCGTCCTCTCTGTGCCCCTCCAACTGTTGTCCCTTCACCTTTCCAAGTGACAGATATTTATAGAATGTCCAATATGAAGTACACTATGCATTTATATCTGTTTCTTTTTCTTTTCCTTTTTTGGTAGCAGGGATTGAACCCAGGGGAACATAACCACTGAGCCACATCCTCAGCACTTTTTGTTTGTTTGTGTGAGATAGAGTATCCTTAACTTGCTATAGCCACCCTAAGTTGCTGAGGATGGCTTTGAACTTGTGATCCTCCTGCCTCCGCCTCCATAGCCATTGGGATAACAGGTATGTGCCACCACATCCAGCTCACTCCTTTTGATGATAGATCAAAATTAGAAGGTTGGAGGCTTCCTGAAGGAAATATCACATTGCAAGGAGGAGAAGGAAGGGGCTTGAGCACTCACTTCGGGTCTCCTGCAGGACTCACACTGTGGATACCTCTATGGGACCCAGACCTGGAGCCTGAGAGTCAGAGCATCCCTGCAACCCTCAACGCAGCAGACCTAGGGCAGGGACCCCCATCTGCCAAGTGGCCCCTTGCTCCTGGAGCAGCACAGGTTCGCGCTGGAGTGCTCAGGATCTGCTCGGCCTGTTCCCATTTCATCCGCACCGCAGCCATGGGGTGGGTGCTAGGGGTGTCCCTTTTACAGGGACAGGCTGGTTAGGCGGCTCTGTCCCTCAGCTGGGAAGAAGTGCAGCTTGAATCGTTCTCCCTACCTACCTCTACTTACTTTCTTCTTCTCTCTCTTCCCTCCCTCCTTCCCTCCCTCCCTCCTTTCTTTTTCTTTCTTTCTCTCTTGTGCTGGAGATCAAACCTTCTACTTGCTCAGCAATTTCTCTACCACTGAGCGACACCTTCAGCCCTGGAGCTGGAATTTGAACACAGGGCTTCCTTCCTAAGGCCTGTGCTCTTCATCTGTGCACACTCTGGACCCCAGAATCCCATCTTTAAGACCCAGTGTGACCTTTCAGCAGTTCTTCTAGACTTCTCTATCACTAACACTTCCAGCCCCTCCTCCAGCTTCTCATCCCCTTGTCCAGTCTACAGTCTTGGGCAGTGGATTCAGGCCAGTCAGCCCGGTCTCCCTGTGGAGGGGCAGAGGTCTTGGATTCTCCTGAGAGCTGGAGTGGAGAAGGTGGGGCTCAACAAACAGAGCTAATTGACCGCTCTCTAGCTAAAGTCCTGGGGAGGGGCTGGAGTGGTGGCTCAGTGGTGGAGCACTTGCCTGGCATGCGTGAGGACCTAGGTTTGCACCCCAGCACTGCGTATACAACTAAGTGTTGGAAAAAAAAACCCCAGAGAAAATAAATAAATAAAATTGACTGTCTCTCTTTCTAAAATAAATAAATAATAAATAAATAAAATCCTGGGGAGGGAGGAAGTGAGGATGTAGGCTGAGAGGAGGTTTTAAGATATATGGGAAGCTCAGTGTGGTACAGTGCTTGCCTGGCATGTGCAAGAATCCAGTTTGGGTCCACAGCACCACTACACAACTAAGTGGGGGGAAAAACAAAAACCAGATGAAAATATAAAAAAATCTCTCACTTCAAAAAAAAATTGCATCTTTCCCTCTGTTGCTCATTTTGGAGTTTCATTTTTTCCCCATTGTTCTGGGCATTAAGGTTGTATATTTCCTTCCTAAACAAGTGCTCCCAGAATACGGAGATCGGATGCTTGGAAAGAATCCATTCAGGCTTTGGGATTGTTCTAGTGACCTTGGGTAAGTCACACTGAGCCTTGAATTTCTGCCAAGTAGGAAGAAAAGTTATCAACGTTTTCATCAAGGGGACCAACAGAGACAGTGGAACATTGATCCACACTGTCAACCGTGAAGCGTGTTGCTTTTTTTTTCCTAAAGGAGAAAGCTATCTGAGGATTAGTGGCTGAAGACAAGGAGATTGCCTGCAAAGTGAAGGTTGCTGGGGAGCCCTGAGACTTCCGAGCTATGGAGGGAAGCTGCAGCTAGGTGGAGGATCTGCTTTACCTATGCTCTGCCCCTGTGCCTGGGGAGAGGGAATGTGAGACTGGCTCCGCCAGGGGCTGCTCGGGGAGCAGCAGGGGCTTGCACTGCCCTGGGGTGGAATGCACCCTTCACCCTTCTAGGGTGCAGGGCCCCAGGGTCCCATACAGGAGCAGTCACATTAACTTCCCAGTTGATTCAACCCTAGAGCCCTCCAGAAAGAGGGCCTCTCTGACCCTTTTGGAAAGCCCACAGGCTGCACCTTTTTGGGGTCTTGGTTCCAGTCAAGCCTTGGGCAGATTGGTGGCTAGGCACAATGTTGGGAACCTTCACCTAAATGGAGCTGCGTGTTCAAGGCTACAGGAGGAGCGGGCTGCCAGAGGCTGACGTCTATCTGGACCGTCCCCTTAGCCCTCAGCAGTGTGTGCCTAGAGGATGACTTGGAATAGATTCCAATCTGGTTGCATCAGGTCATCAAAACCTGGAACTGTCCTTGCCAAACAGGAACATCTTGCCCCAGAGCTGAGCCAACACCTGGGGTATGGGGGAGGAGTCAGGAGATACAATCAGGCTCTCAGAGTCAGCAAGCTTGGATTGCCCTTGCTTTGTTGGGTCATTTTGTCAATTGTCATTTATTCAGCATTGGGGACATGATCATAAGTCCAGGGTACACTGGTTGAAGATCACAAACTGTCCCTGCACAAAATTCGTGAGTGGTGGAAGGTGCTCCAGGTGACAGAAGGGCATGACTCAGGAATGAGGCCATTCTGGGGCTGAGGGCAAATCTCCACAACATGGTGATCTTGGCTTCTGCCCCACTGGTCAGGCCTCCAGCTCTTCCTTAGGCTTGGCTGGAAGAAGACTTGAAGCAAACCCCATTTCTTTCTAGATTAAGCCATCCCAGGGACCTTAGTAGCAGGGAGCACTGAGTTGGAGGAGGTCATGCCCCCTGGGGCCTGCATTGCTTAACCCTTGTCCTGCCAGCCTCTCTGCAGTGTTCACTACCAGGGCCTTGCCTGACTCCATGCACTGGGTTCCCCACGCTCTTCCCTGGTCCTGAAGCACCCAGCAGAGGCCTTGAATCAATGGATCAGGATCCAGACTCCTTCACGGGGCTGTCTCCTGTCTTTCCCTACCTCCTGACCTTGACCTAAGCAACTCTGGATCTGCCTAGGGACTCTCAGATGTGGCACACCTGAACACAGGGCAGCTCATGTTCACTGTCCCCCAGACCCAGTGGACCAGCCACAGGGTAGGGCATATGGAGGGGCACACTCAGCCACAGCCCCAGTCAGGGAAGGCAGAGCCACATGTGGATTCGGCCTAAGCCGAATTTCTTTGCCTCTATCTTTGGAAGAGCTAAAAGCTTGTCATGTGATATATCCCCTTTCAAGTCGGAGTTTCCCCTGTGGCAAGCAAGCGTGGGGCTCGGGTACCTGTTTCACCAAAGGGACACTGAAGATTGATTTGTCCACAGTTCCTTTGTTTAACAGACCCAATGGAACACCTGCTACCTGCTGGGTGTCTTGCAGGCTCAGGGGATAAGCAGGAGGCAGAGCACAGGCCCCGCCCTCAAGAGCAGACCAGCAACAAACACACCTCCACGAACATGTGGGGCTGTGGTGAGTGCCCCACCGTGCAGCAGGCTAAAGCAGGATGGGGAGAGTGTTGGTGATCCTGGAAGGGCCTGCAGCTGAGGTGACAACCGAGGATGGGAAGAGGGGACCGCGAGCGCAAAGGCCCTGAGGCAGGACCGTGCCTGGTGTTTCTGAGGAGCAGCAAGGAGACCAGGGCAGCATGTACAGGAGGGAGGACGATGGACTGCAAGAACTGACTGGTCCGCAGCTGCCCTTCTTCTGATGAGGAGCAGGAGGAGGCTGGTGCCTGTCATACAGGCCGGTCCAGAGGGCGAAGGCCACCGTCAGTGCCATCCTGAACACGCTGAGCTGTGCTTGTGTCTTGCCCTATCTGCCTCTCCCGCTCGCTCGCTGCGGCTGGATAGAAACTCTTTGGCCTTCAATTCTGGATTAGGCCTGAATGCTATGTGCACATCCTTACCTCCCCCTCCAGAAGGTCTTGTGTGACTCTGAGTCTCAGTGTGGGAGCAGTGTCTGGAGCAGAGAAGGATGTTTGTTGACCGCTGTGTGATCAGAGGTGGCAGCTGGAGATGGAGCAGGGGATGGGCCAGACATACAACTAGGAGCGAGGCAGGAGAGAGTCCTAATCAGTCACCCCGATTGATGTAGTAACTTCCTTTTGGTCTTTTACAGAAAAACAATGGCAGATTTCTATACCGCGTCAGTCTCAAGCATACATTAATACACTCCCCATTTTCCAGGACAAGGTTTTGCTTGTTTGTTTTTTGCAGCACTGGGGATGGAACCCAGGCCTCACACACGCTGGGCAAGAGCGCTACACTGACTCTATAGTGAGCTACATCCCCAGCTGTAAGCCAAAGGCATAGTGAGGTTAAGCGATTTAGCCAGGTAACACAGTTAAGAATTGGCAGAGCCAAGATGTAGACCCAAGAATCCCCATTGTTTTTTTTCGCAGTGGCACTTGGGATTGAACGTAGTGGTACTCTCCCACTGAGCTTCATTCTCAGCTTGTTTTACTTTTTATTTCAAGACAGGACCTCACTAAGTTGCTGAAACTGACCTTGAACTTGCAATTCTCCTGCCTAAGCCTCCCAAGTTGCTGAAATTATAGGCTCCCTGATCTTACCCTATCCCCATAGGTTCATACTCCATATTCTTACCCCAGAGACTAGTTCCCTAGATCCCTAACTGGGGTGTTTTGCCCTCAGAGTCTCTAGGATGAGCCAGAGGGTTTTTGAGATTCAACTTTTAAGCAAAGCATTCAGAAAAAAAAATTAAGCATTTAATTATAAGAAATTTAAGATAATTGACAGATACAGTGAATAGTACCAAAAGCTAGGTGAATTCTTATGATACCAAAAAAAAAAAAAAGAGAGAGACTTCCAATAAATGTCACCCTCCCAGTGGGTTGCTGGGTTTCTGTCCCCAGACTCAGACTCAGTCCAGGGTAAACTGTCATTGTTAGTGATTTCCCTTCATCCCAGAATAAAATGGGTGCAGCCAGGTGCAATGGCACATGTTTGTAATACCAGAGACTCTGGGAGGCTGAGGGAGGAAGACTGCAAATTTGAAAACAGCTTAGGCCACTTAGCAAGACATTGTCTCAAAGGAAAAAAAAAAAAGTTGAGACTGTTGCTTGGTGGTAGACTCCTGCTGAGTTCAATACTTAGTACTTTATTTAAAAAAAAAGTGTGTGCATGCACACAGGAGTGCATGTACACCTTCACACACACACACACACACACACACACACACGCAGGTGCAACTGTGGTGAATATCCAGATGGAAGTGGGTTCTGGTCCCGATGCCCATGGGCAAGCCTCACAGTTCACTACGACACTGTAGATCAGGGAGGGGAGGAATGGCTTTGCAGAGTGCGCCCTTAGATGCCCCTGACTGCTGGTGAGCGGCTCATTCGGTGGTCCGTGTTTTCTGTGCGTCTGAATATCTCAAACCCAGGGACACGTGCCCTAACTGCCACGTGCTGCAAAGTGGGTCCCCCTGGGGAGGCAATGCCCGCGGGATTCGTGAAGGCAGAGCGGATGAATGTAAGCTGACACTTCCCCCAACGATTGACAAGAAGCTGATGTGCCTCGGCAGAGGACAGGCCTGGTAATTAATGTGCCAGCAGCTTCATTGACAAAGCAAAAAAGCAAACACAACGGAGCGGGTGAGTCACACAGGGAGATGGCTGTGGAAGGGAAAGGGCAGGGGTGTGGAGCGGAGCTTGTCTGCGGGGACAGGCAGGGTGAGCGGAGAGGGAGGGAGAGGCTGAACAGAACAGTCTGCATCTGGGAGGAAATGTATGTGTGTGAGAGAGAGAGAACGTGGGAGAATGTGTCTGAGAGGGAATGTGTCTGGGAGGATGTGCAGCTGAGAAGTGTGTGTGATTGACAGGGGGGAGGGAGGAAGAGAGGGAGCCTGTGGAGGGGGAGGCTGGCCTCTCTCATCCCTGCTTCAGCCACAAGGGCTTCTGGAAAGCCCTGCAGTTTGGAGTGAGGGACATGCGAGAGAGAGGTGAGATTTCATTACCTTTCTCTTTGTGTGATATTTTCGTGTTAGAAATGTAAGACTGGAGCTATAAATAATCCAGTCATAGCTGCAGCATCCTGGAGATTTATGGTGCATGCCAATGCCAATCAGCGTGGACTGGGGGGAGGGCAGGCTTGCTTTACAAAGCCAAGATGAAAGGCTACCTCTTCCCAGTGCAATCCCCTAGCCCCAGGAAGCACTCCCCACACCTGCTGCCTCCTCCTGACCTACAGAGCCCAGGGGGAGACAGGCTCACTTATGCCTAGGTCCCTCCCTTGTCCTGGGCATCCTGAGCAGGTGAAGCCTGGCCTAGCACTGGGACAGCTCCAGCAGGCCAGAGGGAGTGTGTTGGGTGGCAGATACCTGTCCTGTCCAGGGGTCCTGATATTCTCATTGCTTCCCACAAGACAATGGGCAGGGTTCCTTGTGCCTGATAGGGCCCACAGGTGGTCAGAGACAGATGGACTTGAGCCTGATGAGGTTCCTAGGACACAGGACAAGGACATCCTGGTTCCTGATTGATCTTCCCCATAGAATGAGATCAGCAAAGACTGTCAATCTGGGATAGAGTGCAAAACTCTGTGTGGGACTGGGGGATCCCCCATCCCAGGAGAGGGTTCCTGGGGTCTCCCCAGGTCACTTCCCAGGATCTGTCTCCAGCCTGCTGTGAGGGCAACAAAGGAGGGGTGGAGGAGAAAGTGGAGACATTTGGGAGCACAGACCTAGGCTTCTCAGAGTCCATGGGAGCTGGAAGAAGAGGAGGAGGTGGAGGTCTCAGGAATGGCTGGTTCAAGGCACTCCTCCTAAGGATGTGTCTTCTGCAGTTTTCTACCTAAGCACTTAGCCACTTGTACGCCCCCCCACACACACACACAAGCCCTGGGCCTCCTGAGGGCAGGGAGCAGGCAGGTTTGCTCTCACTGTAGCCTGGGTAACTGTGCACGCTCCAGCCCCTGGTTTCCATGCATCTGTGTCTGCTGAACCCTTAGCCCTCCGTGCTAGTGTGCGAAGGGAGGGGCCAGAGCTGCCTGGCTGAGCTCCCTCCTGCCAGTCCTCAGACTGCCCCCTAGACTCAAGAAAGATCTCCTCCTGGATTCTGCCTGCGGTCCCCCTCCTCCACCCTCTCTGGAAACCCCAGGGTCCAATGTGACCCCCGCTACCTGGGGCGCCAGTCTGTCACTGTCTGCAGCTTCTGCTTTGCTTTTTTTCTAACTCCCTGAGCAAACAGAAGCCCCAGAGAGACAAGCCCAGGTGTCAGTGTGGGAATGGAAGGGTATCTCCTCTGGTTACTTCTTGGAGTGGCTCAGTGAAGATAAAGGCACCTCAGGCTCAGGCCTCTGGTAGAGGGAGGTTTCTGCAGGGTGGGGTCCTTCCTCCAAAGGAAGGTGTCCTTGAAGGGCCAGGCCTCTGGACCCAGTCCTGGGTTGCTAGTGGCAGGATCTTTCTTGGAACCAGGGGGCTTGTTCTCCTGCGTCCTCAAGTAAGCCTTGTCTGGGAGAGAGATGCGCATAACAGGATTCACTCCTTTGACAGTTTAGCTGAAGGCACAAATGGTCTTGGAGCACACGAGCCTGATTTGGTGAATGGCAGAGCCCTTGGTTCAGAGGGGCAGCCCGGGGGCTCTGGGAACCTCCCTGAAACTTGGATGCAATCTTCTCTGCTGCATTCCTGTTCTACCTGCCAGGGGATCACCCACACCATCTGCAACATCTCTCTGCCCTGGATGGTGGCAGCAAACAGGGTTCTCATTGGACTCAACACAAAGGGACTCTGATGTGCATAAACAGAGAATCAATTTACTGAAAGGATTTGGGGATGCTCACAGCATGGATGGGAAGCTGGAAAACTCAGCTTGGCAAATGGGAAGGATCCAAGCAATGCTGGACAGTCAGCTTCACTGCCAAGGAGTTGCCATGGGGCACTCCAGTTAGGATGCCTTTGCTGGCCCCACCCCTCTGCCCTCCATGGTACCCCCCACAGGTGGTCTCTCTGCCATAGCCCAGATTTCTGCCAAGAATAACTCCAAGGGGCTGGAGCGGTGGCTCAGTGGTTACAGTGCTTGCCCGACATGCACAAGTACACAGGTTCAAACCCCAGCACTACGTACACAACGAAGTCTCAGCAATGAAGGCCATGTGAAAAACTAAATAAAGATTGATTCTCTCTCTCTCTCTCTCTCACTGTCCCCTCTTTCTTAAAAAAAAAGAAAAAGAAAAAAAAAGAAAAGAAAAAAAAAAGAATAACTCCAAACTGTTCCTGAGGATTTGGGCTACTCCTTTCTGTTCTGAGGCCAGTGGGAATTTCTGATTGACTGAGTATAGATCATGTGCTCCCATCTTGGCTGCTGGCCGGTAGTGGGGCACGGAATCCCTGACTTTGACTTCTATAGAGAAAAGTGGAAGGGAAATTCCCATCCCTGGTCCCAAACAGGAGAGGAGCGTTCTAAATAACCTCTGTTCGTTGCTTCAGACCCCGGCTGCCTATCCCCTGCCCACCTCTGGGATCCAGGAGGACCTGCATGGGCTGCTTTGGCTGTGCCTTTTGGCTTCTGTTTGGACTTGTCCACTGGGGGACACCACTAGAGGATGGTGGAGGGGACAGCAGAGAGGTTGGGGTGTTTATTCCCTTGGTCCCTTCCCTTAGTGGCTATGACTTTCTCTGGCTTCTAGTCTCCCCCTTCCCAGTCCCATCAGATACCTCGCTATTCTTTGTAGGATTCCTTCAGGTATCTTCTCAAAAGGTTCCTCCATTGCTCTGGTGAAGGTAACACCTGTTTCCTTCTGGGACCTCAAGGAAACAGTGGATTTGAAGGTTAGGAAGTAACAGATCCCAATAAATGTCACAATGTGGCGGAATAGATACCCAGCAGAAACAGACAGCGTGGTGAAGTGGCAAGAGAAGGACTTTGGAATCAGAACCTCACAGGGCTGAATTTTCAGTCCAGCTGTTACTACCTGTGTGCACTTGGTCAAGATCCTTAACCAAGCTGAGCCTTTGTTCTTTTTGAGCAATAAAAATTAATCATTATTTTTATAGATTTGTTGTGAGGCCTGAATGAGATAGACTTATGAAGCCCTGGGCGTGCTGATGTCAAGAAGGATCCACTTTAGCCGAGTGAGGTTGGTGCATGCCTGTAATCCCAGCAGCTGGGGAGGCAGGAGGGTCGCAAGTTCAAAGCCAGCCTCAGCAACTTAGCGTGAACCTGTCTCAAAACAAAATATAAATAGGGCTGGGGATGTGGCTCAGTGGTTAAGCTCCCACGGTTCAATTCTTGGTATCAAAACAAACAAACAGGGCTGGAGCGGTGGCTCAGCGGTTTCGGCGCTTGCCTGGCAAGCGCGAGGACCCGGGTTCAAACCCCAGCACCACGTACACAACTGAATGTTGGAGCAACTAAGGCCATGTGAAAAACTCAATAAAGTTGTTCCTCTCTTTCTCTGTCTCTCTCACTGTCCCTCTCTCTTTAAAACAAACAAACAAACAAACAAAAAACAACAGGGATCCATCTTATGGGCCATTTATCAGTAGTCCCTCCTTGGGACAGAGAATTCTGACATTCTGACACCACTTGGCCTGGAAGTGATGGGTACACTCGTGATAGATTAGTGATGTCTGTCCGGGTGTGCACTGGAAAGAGTAACAGGATGGGCTTGCCCCTCTGCAGGAGACACCCACTACACATAACAGTTTTCATGCTGCTTAGCCTCATGGAAAGGGAAGTAGGTTTCTGCTAGAGTCAGAAAGGCCAGGATCCTGTTTGTCCTGCATCCATTGCCACCAGCACTGCCCAGGTCCTGAGTCATCAAGTCACCTCTCCCAGTGAGCAGACTTCTTAGCAGTGCCAATGCCCTAGCAAGCCCTTTCCTTTAATCATCACACTGCTTCAGCCTTAGCCAGGTTATTTAAGGGCTTCTTTCTCCTGGGGAATTTTTTTTTCTTCTTTTTTGCAGTACTGGGGATTGAACCCAAGCATGCATTACTACTGAGCTACATCCCCAGCCTTTAATTTTTTTTTTTTTAATTTTTAAAGAGTCTCTTTAAGTTGCCCAGGCTGGCCTCAAACTTGCAATCCTCCTGCCTCAGACTCCTAAGTAGGTGGGATGACAGGTGCGCACCACTGCTCGAGGCTCCTGAGATCTTTTCAGTCTGGCTTCTTTTGCTCTCCAAATGTTCAGCCTCACAGGGAAGTCTGTAGAGTCACTTGAATTTCTCCACTCCATTACCGCACTCCCCAAGCCTCCTCCATTGTCTCTGGTCCCAGCTCAGGGCGCCTGAAGTTATTCAGTAGCACACACCAGAGCTGGTTGAAGGTACAAGAGGTAGAAGAAAAATGGTTCCACAGGCACCTCTGACGGGCACCGGAGCCTCAGTGGTCTCCAGCTAGTCCCTGAGGTAAGAAGGAACAAGAAATCCTTTCCCCGAACAATCTCCTTTCTGTTCTCACTTGCATAGAGGAGAAGCCTTCATTTATTCGTTTATGCCTGAGGTACTTATCGAGCACTTGCTAAGCACTAGACAGACATGCCCTCTGCCCTGAGGAGAGGCAGGCAAGGCAGAAGCTGGCAGGTCTGGCAGCTCGGTGAAACGCCAAGGTGCAGGACAGCACAGGAGGGGTCTCTAATCACGGTGGCATGGTGGGACAGCCATGGGAGAATTTCCCAAGGAGGTGGCTCCTACGTCTGGAAGGCTGAGGAAGCTGTTCCAGGTGGGTGGCAGTGGCAGCACACACGCAGATCTGAAGGTGTCTGTTCTAAGAGCTTCTGGTCACTGACTGGTCACTGTGGCTGGTGCCCAGAGCTGGAGGGGGGTGTTGCTGGAGGAGCGCCAGCTTGAGTAGAGAGCTGAGTGGGCAGATCCTTGAGGGTCTTGAAAAGGCCTTTCTAAGGCGTCCAGATTTTCCCAAAGCAGCTCCCACCCTACCCTGAGTCCTCTTCCTGCTGAGGCAGGTGAGGCTTTGAAAGAAATGTCCCCCATTCCTTCCCATCCTGTGAGCTTCAGGGCTTCCAGGAACTTCCCCACCACCATCACCATACCCTGGGTGTCATTAGGCATACGGAGATCCAGTGACAGCTAGTGGCAGGTGGGCAGGAGTGGCTGAGAGAAGGAACTGCAGAGCACCCCCCATACACACACATCCAAGGCTTTAATGCAGTCTCTGATAACCGTGTGGCCCAACCATCAGTTGCAATTTAGGGTAAAATAGGCATTCCGGAATTTTCTTTCTTCTATGACTAAGTAAGTTTGCAGTTCCCACCTCCTCTCATAAACCCCTGAACCTCCTTTTCCCAGCCAATCCCCTGCTCAGGCCTGCTTCCCTCTGGAAGAGGGGAAATGGCTTGTCTTTGTGAAGGCGAGCGCTCCGCGGGCACGAGTATAGCTCTGGGTATAGGAGAAAGTGTATCAGACTAGTGAGGAGACACGTGGGAGTGTGTGCACTTGGGTGAACATCCCTCTGCTGGTACAGTGTGCAGAGACAGACGTGCATAAGACTTGCACGCTTCGCTGAGTTTGCATCCGAAGAACATGTCCATGTATGTGCAGGGGAGAGTGGCAGCCATGTTTGTGAGCTCAGGAGACACGAGGCATGCACGAATGTGCATCTGTGTGTGCGCGCGTGCTGCAAGTGTGCATGCAACTCTGCAACTCCAGGGCCGTGATTGTCTTTGCAAGACAAAGGTTCCTGGACTGGGATATTTATATTCACCAAAGCAATAAAACACCAAACTGTTCGCACTGTCTCTTTTCATCCACTCTCCACCCAACAGCCAATACGAGCTTTTAAAAATGCAAATCAGATCATGTCACTTCTGGGCTGAAAATCCTCCGGTGGTTTCCCATTACATTTGGAATAAATCAGGCTTTTGACTGGCCTACACAACATGCTCCCGCTCCAGTCTTTGAAACTTTGTGGCCTCATCTCCTTTCACTCCCTGGGCAACCCTGCCTCACTCACACAGCCACAAACCTGCACACCCACTGTTCTGTTTCCTCTCTTGGACCTCTTTTTGCAGGTGCTGTCCAGGCTCTAGATGTCAGTCCAACCTGAGGATGTTATCAGTGAGGTCTTCCCTGGCTGTTTTAGTCAGTTGTTGTTTTTTTGTTTGTTTGTTTGTTTGTTTTTTGATTTCAAGACATGGCCTCACTGATTTGCTGAGGCTGGCCTCAAACTTGCACTTGCAGTCCTCCTGCCTTAACCTCCCGAGTCCCTAGAATTACGTGCATGGGGTGCCACAACAAAGAATTCTGAAAACTCAACAACAAGAAGAAGAAAAATAAAAAGTGAAGGGCTGGGGAGGTAGCTCAGCTGTAGAGTGCTTGCCTGGCATACGTGAGGACCCAGGTTTGAACCCCAGCACCGCAAGTACAACTAAGTGTTGGAAAAACAAAAACCAGATGAAAAAATAAATAAAATTGATTCTCTCTCAAAAACGAAAAAGAAAGTTTAAAAAGTGAGGGGCTGGAGAGGTGGCTCAGAGGTAGTACGCTTGCCTGGCATGCGCGAGGAGCCAGGTCCAAACCCCAGCCCCCAGCAGCACCACATACACAACTAAGTGTCAGGAAAACAAAACAAAAGAAAAACAGATGAATAAATAAATAAAATAGACTCTCTTAAAAAAAAAAGTCCTGAATGGACATTTTACCAAAGGATGATCAATGTCATCACATTAGAGAATTACAAATTAAAACAACATTGAATTTAACTCAGTGGCAGAGCGCTTTCCTAGCATGTGTAAGGTCCCGAGTTCAGTCCTTAGCCCTGAAAAAAAAAAAACTAACATTGAAGCTGGAGGAGTTGATCAGTGGTAGAACTCATGTTGAACTCAATCCCTAGTACTAAAATCAAAACCAAGAAACGAAACTGTGCCTCTCTTAGAATGGCCAAAATCCGGAACGCCAACAACACCAAATGCTGGTGAGGATGCAGAGCAAGAGGAACCTTCATTCCCTGCTGATGGGAGTGCAAAAGGGGACAGCCACCATGAAGACGGAGTTTCTTCCAAAACTAAACATACTCTTAACATACAATCTAGCCATTGTGTTTCTTAGTATTTGCCAACATAAATCAAATATGTAAGTTCCTACAAAAACCTGCACTTGGATATGTATAGCAGCTTTATTCTTCATTGACAAAATGTGGAACCAACTCAGATGTCCTTCAGTAGGGGCGTGGATAAAAGCGGAGGTATAGTCAGACATTAAGTATGAAGTAGTGAAGTTCTGGGGGAAATTTAAATGTGCATTGCTAAGTGAAATGAGTCAATCTGGTAAGGCTGCATTTTGTACAATTACAAGTATACGGCACACTAGAAGAGACAAAGCTAGGGGGTCAGCGAAAAGATGGCTGGATTCCAGGAGCTTGGGACGTTGATCTGCAGATATTATTGTGCATTTGCCTAAATCCACAGAATATGCAGCACTAGGGAGACGGTTTAAGGAGAGACAGTGAAATGGCGAGGTAGTCAGGACAAAGGGCCCTGTCTAACAGATAGCAGGCAGAGAGTGACTGACAGGGCATTCTCAGGGCCCTCATATGCAAATGACCATGAGGCTCACCTGTGCGAGCAACTCCTTTGTCCCTGTGGCTGGAAAACTAAGAAATTAGGGTGGAGACAGATGGGAACTTGGAAAGAATTGCTACCTGTTTTGTGTAGATTTTAACCAATGACTTTGGTACTAAGTTTCAATGCCTGCATTGCATAGGGTTCAACCAATGATGTGGGTGCATTTCTCAATGCCTGCTTTGCACAAATGTTAATTGTGCTCATTCCCCAAATCTGTATAACCCCTGGCCTGACCTCCGTTAGATGGTGCCCTGCTTCCAGGTGCCCCTCCGCCTTGCGAAGTCTCTGGTCTCCTTCCTTAAATAAATCCTACTCTCCTCCTTCTGTGGTTGTCCATGGATTTTGTTCTTCAAATTTGCGAGACAAGAACCCAGAAGATTGGCACCGAATTCCTGGGGTGAATTTCCACCACACCAAGAACTGCAACACCCAGCTTTTAGCTGGGGAGCTGCTAACACTCTTTTGGCCTCAGAAACCTGCAGCCAACCCAAATTCCCAGTTTTAGCTGGGAATGGCTGCAAACACTAGAAGCGGGCTATTTTGGCTGCTGGAATCTGTAGTGGCCCAGACTCCATTCATCAACGGGAGCAGAGAATCCGGCCTCATCTCAACCCCCCCCCCCC